>JBCEWC010005785.1:0-24266 GCA_038996855.1 Solanum aculeatissimum | reverse complement strand
AAAATTAAAACTCAAGCCCAGGCAAGTAGAAGTTTGGTTTCAGAATAGAAGAGCAAGGTAATTAAAATCTTATTTACCATCTCTATTTCATATTTCTATTTAATATATAACCGTTCTTAATTGTTTTTCTTTTTTGATTCTAAATTTCTGTTATAAAGGACTAAATTGAAGCAAACAGAAGTAGATTGTGAGTTCTTGAAGAAATGGTGCCAGAGTTTGAATGATGAAAATAATAGGCTAAAGAAAGAGTTGCAAGAGCTAAGATCAATCAAGATTGATCAACGGGTGACACCGTTTCATCTTTCCAAGACTAGGACACTGGCTCTGTGTTCATCATGCCAGAAAATTTCAAGAGACTACACTGATGAAAAACATGAAACAGGTCCGGAAATTGGCTAGTGATGCAATGTCCCAGAAGAGCAAATTCAAACAAAATTCTTGTCGATGGAATGAACAAATAATAGCCCTTATTACCACAAAGTTGTTATTTAAAACAAAGCATAACATGCTAATATAGATGAAGAACCACAAGTTGTGATTCACCACTGATATTCCATTTAACAAACATGAAATTAACCTTTTATGTTTTTTATATTCCTCTGGTTCATCAATATTTGGTTGATAATGCATAGTACAAAGGATGGAGACACATTGCTAAAGTAGAGTCATCTAATATATATTAGTCCATTTGCCAAACTTCTAAAATCTGCTTATTTCGGAAAGTGCTTTTCAAAAAAGTACTCTTGGAGAATAGCATATTGTGTTTGGCAAAGTAATTTGAAAAGGGTACACACCTGCCAAGATTAGAGTAGAATTTGTGCTTGGCCAAAATTCCAATAGAGCTTCCGGAGAAAAGCTGATATTTTCAAATTCTGAAAAATTTCTGCTAGTAGTCAAAAGCACTAGCGCCTTCTCTAAAAGTTTGACCAAACACCTCAACTCTCTAATATAAGTACTTAAAAAAAAGCAGCAGCAATCTGTGTATGTATGTAATACACAAAAATAAAGAATAATCTGAAATTGAGTAGTAGAAAACTTAATACTGATAGAAAGCCCATCAATCCACCTTTCTCCTCTTCTAGGTCTTCATGTAAATACAATTTCACACACAAAAAACTTTATAACATCCAACAGGAAAGCCCTTTAACAGTTATTACAGAAAATGCAGGAAACAGTGTCCACAGCGCAATTCGTTGTGCACATTATTGGCATGAGTTTTAAAATTTATCTAGACAATAACAGCTAACTGTTTATTGCAAAAGAGTTCCCAGAAACAAACTGTTCGAACTACTAAAATACGTTTGAAGGGTTCACCTCAGTAGAAGAGCACTGCAGCAGAGGCAGAGGCTTTTGGTGCATTCAGTAGCCTCTCTTCATATTCATGAGCCTTACCAGACATAAGACTATTTGGGTCAGAGGTTTCTTCTTTGGAAAATATCTTCATTTTCTTTAACACCATGGAATGCCCGAGCAAATATTCCAGAAACCGAATCACCTGTTTCTTCATTACGAAACCAGCTACCTTCACCATCTTGAGGTGATGAGTCAAGCACTGGACAGGCGCATCTACCATACTCCGATATTCACCCGCATCAAACTCATACGGGTGAATCCACGAGAGTGTGTTCTAAAATAAACACAAGAGCAAATCTAACATTAAGAGTTGTACCAACCCAAATATAACAGACACAGAATAGGTCTAAAAAATACATATTGCTAAGGTAACTCAAGATGAGAACACATCTACAGTTACTGTCAAACAATATATAAAAAACCATACAAGTTCTGAAAATTCAGTTTCCACCTTAAATACTGTTGTTTATCTTTAAAAGAAAACAGAATTGGAATACATGATAACCCTGTCATATCTACTCAAGTTAGTGTACTGTCCAAACAAACATTGCAAAGAACACAGTTAGCAACAAGAGCAATAAAATAATTAAAATTTGTCATACGTTGGGTTTAGATTCATTATAAGAAGTAATTTTGATGACAAGATTCTCCAAGCAAGGACAGTGCTTCAGCAAGTTCAGTATTCCTGGTAGGTGCCATATCACAAAATCCAATTGAAGATGAACGGATTTGCAGCTTAAGGTTGGAGATGGTAGATTGTTCAACTGCCACAGATAAAATGCCTAGGCAGACAAAAATTAAACATAAAGAGTTAAAGAAACAAAGTAAATAGTGATTTTTGTATTGATCTTGATGAACAAGGATTTGTGCTGAATACCATGGGGTAAGTAACAAAAGCCTAAAAAAGATGACTGCACAATGTTACATGAAATATCAGATGTCTGAGCCCGAGATGTTAAAGACAAAACCCAACACCATAACCCATCTAATCCAGTTTATAGTTAGTATATCACCCTACAGCTAATCTCTACACAGAGTCAGAAATCATAACTATACCTGAAAAAGTTGCAAAGAAAGAGAAAAAGTGCATACCAGAGCAGACCAGGAACATAGCTTGAGAGTTTTGGCCCCAGTAAATGTTTGGAGGAGTATTCTCATGTCGTGCTTTTCATTGTACCATTTGAAGTCAAATATTAGATTATACTTGATAGACACTTCAGCAATAGCTGCTACATTTGCAATATCCAGCAACTCCAAAGCTCCAGACATATCGAATGATAGGAGATTTGGACAGGAGACATGTATCCTTGGTTGTAACAAGCTAATGCCAAGTTTCAATGTCTTTAAATTTGAATTGAGCAGAACCACTCTTTCCTGGCTATGGCAAAGCTGCAATGTCAACTCCTCAAGCACTGGGCAACCAGATAGAATATGATCCAGTGATTGATCCATTATCATAATATTATCAAGATATAATGTTTTTAGAGACTCCAGCCCACTCTTCCTTTTTGAATTAATCTTACAATATGCCAACCGGAGTTCGACCAAATGAGGACAACTTAGAACACAATTAGGCAGAGCATAAGTAGCCTCTGGGTAATCTGTACCAAGCTTAGAGAAAGACAAGTCAAGGACCTTCAAATTCTTATTTAATGCGAACTGGATCCAAGTACCAATTTCATTAGTCATTCTTTTCTCGCTCCTCAGTAACTCATACTGCCACACGTCTCTTCTGCCAGATGCTCTTTGCCAAAATGAGTAAACTGATCTAAAATGAAACTTAAGGCAGAACTTATCAATAGTTGGACTCTTATGAAGAAGAAGCACATGACGAACAAACATCAAGAACTTTTCGTCATAGTTAGTATAACTAGCTCGATTATAATAGCCACAGTTGTGCCCTGGAAACATGCATTGATCGAAATTGAGTGTGTGGATGAATGGCCAGAGCTGATGAAATCTTCTATTCACTAGGCAGAATCCTTTGACAACATCCTCTAATGGCAATAAGGAGAGAATATGGATGAGGATGACATCTGGTAGTCCACTGAAGCCGTCTTCGTCAAAAACACAGCTTCTTTGTTTTGAAGACTTAATCATTTCTGTAAAACATCACAACACATTTTAGGTGCGAGAAATTGAAAACTATAAGCTAAAGAAAATCTTTAGCCTTAAAATGCGATATTCAGAAATAACAAGTTTTTCCAGATTGAGGATTAATCTATAGAGAGGGACTGGCATATGTTATTTCCTACAAACCAAGAGGAACAGAACAAGACCTTTCATCCCTCAAGTTAATCAGACTGAGGAAATCTTACGGTGCATCAATCTCAGCATATCAAATTTCCATTTAAAGATAACAGTTCATGATGATAAAACATAAGATCAAACATATTGGGAGGTTTTTTTGTAGTAAGTAATTATAAAGTTTGAATTAAAAAATTTCTAACACAAGAAAATACAATCTTAAATTTAATAACTTTCTAAAGAGTAGTTGACTCAACTATCTCTTACACAAAACGTCAAAAAGGATACAATAACTATGCCTCAGCCCCAAAAAAGTTGAGGTCAGCTATATGAATCTTACAACAACATACCTGATCTCACAAGTGGGATTTGGGAAGGGTAAGGTGTACATAGACCTTACCCCTACCTTTAAAGGACAGAGAGGTTGTTTCCTATAGACCCCTCGACTCAAGAAAATCATTTTCCAGAACAGGTTTGAACAAAATAAAAGATAGCAAAAGTAAAAGTGACAATAATTTGTAATAGAAATAGAGATAATGCTAGCATGATAATAATATTGGTAAGTACATAGGTGTTCCAGCCTAGAACCCTGCTCTACCACTAGGAAGAGAGAAGTCGCTCGACTACCAACTAATTGTCTACATTAATCCTCGACTTCCATGCATCCTATCTAGGGTCATGTCCTCGGTGAGTTGAAGATATGACATACCTTGTCTAATCACCTCTCCTCAATTTTTCCTCGGTCTACCTCTACGTCTCCTTAGACCTATCATACCTGACCTCTCACACCTTCTCATTGGGGTACCTATGCTCCTCCTCTTCACATGACCAAATCATCATAGTCCCACTTCCCGCATTTTGTCTGCCATGGATGACACCTTGCCCTATATATCTTCATTCCTTATCTTATCTCTCCTAGTATACCCACTGATGCATCTAAGCATCCTCATTTCTGCTACTTTCATCTTCTGAACTTGAAGTCCTTGACTAACCAACATTCAACCCTGTACAATGTACAATATAGTTGGTCTAACTACCACTCTATTGAATTTACCTTAAAGCTTCGGTGATACGTTACCACATAAGACACCAAATATGAGCCTCCATTTCACCCACCCAAGTTATAATACAATGTGTGACATCCTTGTCAATCCTCCATTTCCTTTCATTATAGACCCAAATACTTAAAGCTATATGAATCCTCATTTCTCTGTTAAGCTCATATCATATCATCATAATTAATAAAATAAAAGTGAAAAATACGCTAAATATATATAAATGATACTAATAATAATATTTAAAACGTCTAAAGGATGTCGCTTAAAAAGTTTCAATGGAAACACAAATGTATATGCACACACTCCAAGGCATTGACCTAAAAGACAAACAAACAGATCATAAACTAACAAAGGCAAAGGCTTGGGAAACTAAGTAGGGGCCTTCTCTTTTTGTTTGAATAACCCCTTCTCACTATCTTTAATAAGTGAAGTAGGCAAACATATAGGTCATTAGTAGTACTGACAAAGAAGAAGGATCCGTTGAAAAGAAAGCAAATATATCCATTTTTCTTATATCATATATATATATATAAAAGAGAATGTAAGGTCCGCCTACGTGGCGCTCTCACATAATTCTTATTTATTTTTTAAAAATAATTTAATATTTTAAAAATCAATTAAATAGTCCAACAGAAGTTTAAAAAACTCAAAAGGCGTCATGTTTTATTAAACGGTACTTTAGCCTGTCATAACCATTCGAAAAATTAACAACCGCTCAGAAAAAACCACAACCCTTTGAAAAAATAACAATCCTTCAAAAAAGTCATAAGCCTTCAAAAAAGTTATAAGCCTTCGAAAAAGTCATAACTCTTTGAATTAGAAAAAATCATAAATCTTCGAAAAAGTCACAACTTTTCAAAAAAGCCACAACTTCTTGAAAAACTCTTCGAATTAGAAAAACCATTACTCTTCGAAAAAGTCATAACTCTTTGAAAAAGTCACATCCTTTCAAAGAAGTCACAATTCATAACTCTCTAAAAAAGTCACAACTTTTCAAAAAAGTCGCAACTCCTTGAAAAAATCACAACTTTTCGAAAAAGTCGCAATCCTTTAATTAATTTGTATAGAAAAGTCACAACCCTTCGGATACATCACACCCATCGAAAAAGTTACAACTCTTCGAAAAAGTCTCAACCATTTGAAAATCACAACCATTCGAAAAAGTCACAACTATTAGAAAAAGTCACAATTTTTTGAAAAAGTCACAACTCTTTGAAAAAGTCACACTTTTTTGTAAAAGTCACAACTCCTAAGAAAAGTCACAATCCTTTGTAAAAGTCATAATCATTCGAAAAAGTCACAACTCTTAAAAAAAGTCACGTTTTTTCGTAAAAGTGACAACTCCTTAGAAAAGTCACAACCTTTCGAAAAAATCACTGTCCTTCAATTAATCTCTTTAGAAAAATCACAATCCTTCGGACAAGTTACAACCCGTCAGAAAAGTCACAATCCTTCGAAAAAGTCACAACCCTTTGGAAAACTCACAACCATTCGATAAAGTTACAACACTTTGAAAAAGTTACAATTTTTTGAAAAAGTCACAACCCTTTGTAACAGTCACATCCATTCGAAAAAGTCACACTTTTTCGTAAAAGTCAAAACTCCTTGGAAAAATCACAACCCTTTGTAAAAGTCACAACCACTCAAAAAAATTACAACTCTTCAACAATGTCACTTTTTCGAAAAAGTCACAATCTTTCAATGTGAAAAATTATCTGTTTTCAATATAATATAGTATAATTAAATAAATATAAATTAAAATAAAAAATATCTACTAAATTGATTTTTAAGTTGGGGTTATTATAGTAACCTCTTTAGAAAAGTCACAATCCTTCGAAAAAGTCAAAACTCTTAGAAAAAGTCACAATCTTTCGAAAAAGTCACAACCCTTTGAAAAAGTCAAAACCCTTCGAAAAAGTCACAATCCTTTGAAAAAGTCATAACCCTTCGAAAAAGTCACAACTCATAAAAAAAGTCACAACCCTTAGGAAAGTCATAACCCTTCGAAAGAGTCACAACTCCTTGAAAAAGTCACAACCTTTCGAAAAAGTCACAATCCTTCGATGTGAAAAATTATCTGCTTTCAATATAATTTAATAAATATAATACAAAATAAACAAATATACAAAATTGATTTTTAAGTTAGGGGTATTATAGTAATTTAACATTTAAGTTTGGGAGTTCAAGACTATTGAAAAACCAATTATATCGAGAAATAATGTAATAATCCAAAAATATAATTGAAGATAACTAGAAGTTTAGCAATATTAAATTAATAAATGTTCTTGAGATATATTTATAATGCTAAATTTTCTATATAGAAAGAACTTAATAACTTTAGAATATTTTATTAATTTTAATATTAAGATATATAAACTTAATTAGATTATTTATGACCGCGCGGACTAATTACCTAGTAATAAAATAAAATAGAAAGAAATTTATTATTATTATACATATATAGGCCAGCTTGACAAGCAATCCTTCCTCTTGAAAACCTTAACGAGTCTCTAGTATCTAAGCCTAAAAAATATCAACAGAACTTATGGACTATTAAGAAGCGATGTAGCTCAAATTATAAAGTCATATTTCCTTTTGAGATCCAAAAATGTGAAAACAACATAGAGATCCAGATTTTCTATTCTGAATGGCACCTAACAACAGTTAACCTGCACACAGACACGATAAGTGCAAGAAATGTATACTTCACTCTTAGATCAGTAATGGCACATACTTGCACATATTTAGACATACCGATAAGTTGTTGCTCTGAAAGAGCCAACATTCAAAATAGTCTATGGGCACAAACCAAACTCTCATATATAACATGGAGCTTACAATAGATCCAAACCAACTTTGAACCAGAAGTGGGAGCAAGACCAAATTTAAGCATCTTAAACTAGAATATTTGGGTATTTTATACCCACAAAGAAAGGATCACAAGATACATTAGCAAAAGAAAGATCCAATACAAGTTGAATAAAAGAAAGTTTCTCATTTCCAGATTCAACATTTCAAAGAGGTTGCAGGTTCAATTCTTGCTCACATCATTTTAAAGGGAGATGTGTACTTAAATATATTCAACATAAATCTATATCTCAACCTCCGTGAATGGCCTTGTCGGTGGGGGCCAACCCCTCCCAATCCAATCCCAAACACCAATACCAATGCCCAATTATGCTGCTGCTGTGCACAATACCTTGCTTAAACAAGAGGAAGAGCCTATGATTATCAAACCGATCGCCTTCTTGCACGGTGAACCAACGACAATGTGGACCACAAGCAATTTGATAGATTAACTGTAAGGCAAAATTTACAATTCGAATTGGTAGCAAAATTCTCCTATGGCCGTACAGATTTATATGAATTGAGGAAAGCAATTCCAATTCAATTGGAGATCAAATGACCCTGTTTTCTAGAAGATGGACAGATCCTGATAAAACTTTCATCACTGGAGGACTATGCGATGTTAATGCCCAAAGCATGGGAATGAAGAATAAGGAATAGATATTATCCATTGAGGTTTTTAAGTGGGATCCTTGGTTTAATCCAGAGGAAGAAACAACCATTGCAATTGTGTGGATATCATTCCCAGGATTACCTACAAACCTGTTTGACAAAGAATCTATGTTCTCCATGGCAAATGTAGTGAGTAAACTCCTGGTGATTGACAAAGCCACAAATAACCAAACTAGACCTAGCTGTGCTTGGGAGAAAATGGAAGTTGATCTACTCAAAGAACTTGTTAAGAGAATCCAACAAAACCATGTAGAAGAAGACACCAAAACAGTGAGATTTAAATGGCAGAGAATTCAGTATGACTATCTCCCGAAGTATTGTACACATTGTAGACTCCAAGGCCATGATATGCAAGGATGTTGGATGTTACATAAACGAGAGGAAAAGAAGCCAACTGACAATTACATAAACAAGAGGTTAAGAAAACAACTGACAAAGACAAGGCTAAGGATGAGGAAAGTAAAGAGAATCAGTCAACTAATCCCCCAAAGTTGAATGGAGTTTACAAGAATGGAAGATCAACCCATCAGAACTGGAATGTGGTTCAAAACAGGAAGAATAAGGGCAAGCAACAATAACTCACCCAAAAGGAACAAGAGCAAAGAAAAGAACCAAACAATAGTATTAATCAACCAACTAATGACATCAAAGGGAACAAAGCAGCTAGTAATACTAACAAATCTGAGGCCCTGGTAGACCTTACATAGGACAAACAGGAAGAAGGAAAAGTGTCACGACCCATTTAAAAATCGTGACCGGTGCTAAGGGGGTGAAATTCCAAAGCAAGCCTCGGCAAAAATTTATAGATAATCGGGCAGACTTTCCCCTGTTTTGGAGCCTATCCAAGTTTTCCTTGTCTCAGATACCAACATCTCAAAATTAAGCCACAATATTCATCAACAATATAATTACCACACAAACAATATCAATTCATCTCCAAATACGGAAAGAATTTGTAAAACTAGTTAAACGACTATAATACGAAGAAATAATCATGACTCTAATAAAGAAAATGACAAATGGAGTGACTCTAAAAGTTCAAAGAAAGACACATAACAAATAGATAAGTTTGTTGCCAGCAAGAACAAGTGTGAGGCTCATCATGGAATATCAAACTTGCTAGCTCTAGATAACAAAATCCTCGCCGAAGTTATCTATGTTCTCTGTAAAAACATTTAGCGGGGAGTGAAAAGCTAGCTCATGGAGTAATAACTCTTAACTACAACCGTTTTAATGAGGACAAGTTAGAAAATATGCTAATATAATGATCAACTTCATGAAATAAATAACCTTTTGAGAAAAATAGTAATCATCATCAATCATGTCTGCTTCATGTAAACAAAATCAATTTAACCATTAAGAAATAAACTTAGTAAACACTTTAATGTCAAATTTTATATTTGGAAACTTTCCAAGAATGAATCATGTAATCAGTGTAAGGCATAGCCAATAACAGTGGAAACCCTCATAAAGGTGTCAAATATTCATATGATAGGTTCCTACTCAAGGGATAACAATAACGATATGCTAGTTCTACTTTCCCACTAGCAAGGGTTGTATTAATAATTAATAAGTACAAGGTGGACCAAGTCTAACGAACCCGACATTAGCTGTGGGATCCATCAAGGTCTACTCCCATTTATACTTTTTCCTTAATGAACAACAAGTACTTATAGGAAAGCATATTCAAAATTGAACAAACCATTTAAGTCTTATCAAATCATATTATGTCAAACTTTAAAGGAAACACATGTCAAAATACTATTTCTCAAGTAAGTGTCAAACTCTTTCAATAATGGTAGTCATATCTCAATCATCAATAAACTTGTCTTATAAAAGTGAGATCATCTCAAATAACTATTTAGGTATCAAATCAAGTAAAAGACTTGTTCCACATATAACTTCAAAACATTCGGTAACACATTCACTTTATAAATCATGTATAATTTATGAAAGTTATAGAACACAAATTGTGGTAAGATTACTACTCACAGTTTCGTAACGAAAATACCAAACTCATCACTCAAGCAATTTGTATGGCTTTCTCGATCAATTATGATCATATCATGTAAATCTCGTGTTAATTTCCTTGTTAGTTAGCGATGAACAAGTAAGAATTCACTCGACCAAAACTGAAAAAATTGGCCCTAAAAAAGCAACTCAGGTTTGTTATTGATTAGGTATCAATCTGGGCAACCATTCCCCTATGTATCGATCGCTAGCGCATCTAGGGCCCCAATGCTCAGCTCCCCTGGAGAGGCCTAGCCTGATCTGAGAAGTGCTAATTTGGTTCAAATAGATTTCATTTAAGAATGCTACCATCCCGAGAATCGATAAGAAAACAAGTGCTAAGTTTCAGATTAGTGAATAAATTGAAAGGAAAGAAGAGATTCACAAAAGAGATTACCTAACATTCTGAATTTCCTGTTCGGCCCTCGACTTGCTGAATTACGTTACACAAGCCATGAGTAGAGCTTAACTAGTGCATAATCTACTACTTTCAGCTAATATTTAATTTATTCATTAATTTTTTACCCAAAATTGTCTAAATTTGTGCTTAAAACAACCAAGATAGTCTTATTATCCAACCTCTTTTCTTTGTTGTATGTCGAAGTACAAACATTTTCAGTCCAAATCGTTAAATGCACTCCCTTAGCTGAGAAATTTAACAAATTTCACTATTTTCTTAACCCGTGATTCTTCAACTTTGAACCTCAATTATATAGTCATGGAATATACAAATCAAATCCACAATCCAAGTTCAGAAACTAACCTTCCTCTTTTACTTCTCTCTTTAGTAATGAATCGGAGCTTTGAATTTTTTCCTTCGATGCTCGTTCACCAGAAGCAAAGCAGCAGCCTTGTCCTTTTTTTTCTTTTTTCTAAATGGCTGATGCCTTTTTCCTCAAAGCTGCTAAAGGTTTTCTTCCCCATTCTTTTAAGCATCAGATGGGCTAAGCCCATTGGCCTTTGTTTAATTTTCTTTTTAATTTTTATACCATTTGATCTTGAATCAATTTGCTTTCTTCTTTAGGAAAAAAACAAACCAAAATGGCATATATGCCCTTGTTTCCAGATAGGGTATTACATTCTCCTCACCTTATGAAATTTGGTCCCCAAATTTAAAAATAATGTGTACCTTCAGACTGAAATAAGTGGAAATATTTGACTCCCAAGTAGCTTCTTTAACGGTTGATTTCTCCATATGACTTTTATGGATACAATTCTTTTGATCGTAACCTTCTTACTTCTTACTTGTTTGTTAAGAACAATGTTATCAAAGGAGAAAAAACCAAAAAAACTCTAATGCCCATTGGGGCTTTAAACGCAAAGTGCAAATAAAGCGTGGGTTTTAATGAAAAAAGGTGCAAAGGGAGGAACAAATACAAACATATATGTTTAGTTCAAGACTAATAATTATAGACATGAATGACAAATATATGACCAAAGAAATTGAAAAAAATTATGGTAAAGTGAAATATCAATTGTTTAGTGCCACTTCTTCATAATAGGCTCATTGGCAACGAGAAGTTTGCATTTGAACCTTGATGATGACACTGAAGCGCACATAAAGCGAGGCTTGCTCAACACGTTTTGAGCCCCGCTTCAAGGCTTAAGCTCATTCAAAGCGTGCCTTTGACTACATGGTTAAAAATAGCCATTGGTTCCTCTCCATACGTTAAATTCTCATCAATTTGCATAGTTGATACTTCAAGCACATGAGAGAAGTCTGATATATACTTTCTTAACATAGAGACATGAAGTAAAGGATGGATGGAAGGCATCTGATGAGATAGTGCCAAATGATATGCCACTTTTTCTATCCGATCAAGTGTCTTATATGGTCCTACTATCTTGGGCTTAACTTACCTCCTTTCACAAAGCGCATCACATTTTTCAAAGAGGAAACTCATAGAAAGCGCATCACATTTTTCATAGGGGAAACTTGTAGAAAAAACTTTGTCCCCAACTGTGAATAGTAAATCTCTTCTTCTCTTATTTGCATAAGACTTTTGTTTGTTTTGAACTAAGAGCAACCTCTGTCTAATCAATTGGACCTTGCATACAGCTTCTTGTACCAGTCTGGTCCCAACATGTTAACCTCTCTGACTTCAAACTACCCTATCGCGTAGCATACAATGCTTCATATGGTGCCATTTAAATGCTTGATTGAAAGTTATTGTTGTAGGTAAATTCATCTAAGGCAAGTAAGCATCCCAACTACCTCCCGAATAAAGAATGCAAGCTCTCAGCACATCCTCTAAGATTAATACAGTATGCTTAGAATATCCGTCTATCTATGGATGAAATGCAGTATTAAGATCTATTTGTGTACCCAATATTTCTTGGAAAGCTTCTTAAAATCGCGAAGTAAACAGTAATACTCTGTCAAATATGATGGACAATAAAGCTCACGGAGTTAAACAATTTTGTCCATGTAAATTTTGGGATAATTCAAATATAAACAATAAACTAATTAATTTACAACAAATATAGCCATGTTTTATTTACATAAAAAATAGTCAAAAAATAATAGAAAATATGCATGACTATGCAATATAGCTTGCCAAAAGTCATAGAAAGTATACACTGATTATACAATGTAGATTACTTATAATAAGCTATACACTGAATATGCATTATGATACACTCAAAAACTAATATAATTTTACTATACATGAAATATACACTGACTATACATGTCTATACAGCTAATGGCCATTTTTTGGTAATTATTTTGGCCGAATAGCCATGTACTATAATTATCTCGTAAATTTCTACAGATGTTTCTCGATTTTATCTGATTTTTAATAATAAGAAGTGTGTTGGCTTTATAAGCTGGTCTACAAATACCTACACAAGCTCATAACCTCCAAGAATTCATGGTGGTTTGGTCATAAAATCAATAATAACTTTTTCCAATTTTTATTCTGGAATCTCAAACCATAGTAGTTGTCCTATAGGCTATAGGTTGCTTATACTCATCTTTAACATGTTCACAGGCCAACCAACTAGAAACAAAGTTAGCAATATTTTTCTTTATATGTTCCCACCAGTAGACACAGGGCTACTTGGACAGTCTTATGTCCTCCACACGAGGAGGAAGGAATGGGTTTCAGAAGTCTACAAGATGTGTCTAGAGCTTTCTTTGCAAAGGTATGGTGGAACATGAGAACTAAAGAATCCTTGTGGAGAAGTTACATGAGCAACGAGTATCTAAAAAAGATACAATCCAGTGGTGGTACAAGCCAAGACAAGCACTTAAATATAGAAGAAAATTATCACAGTCAGAGAGGAGATATAACCTGAAATCTGGTGGTGAATTAAACAAGGAAATTCATACTTCTGCCAAGATAACTGGACAGGAATGGGAATAGGAGCACTTCATAAACTTATCCCTCCTGGGGTAGTATATGACCAAACAATGATCTTGGTCAAGGTTGTGGCAGAAGCAGGGCAGTGGAATGAGCAGTACCTGAGAAATCTACTCCCTCAAAATCTGGTAAGACTATTTCACAAAATTAACCCACCAAAGGATGAGGAGGAATTGAGCAGACTTTATTGGAAGCTGGAATCCACAGGAAAGTTTACAATGAGTTCAGTCTTCCATCATATTAAACAGAGACAAGAAGTGGATAAGGCGTACAACTAAATATGGACTAAAGGTATGCCTACTGAAATCTCATTTTTTATGTGGAAGCTGTGAAAAGCAAAAGTAGCACTAGATGATACATTGAGAAGATGGAATTCAATTTCCCTCCAGGTGCTATTGCTGTGAGGACCCTAAGACAAAAGACATAGCTCATGTGTTCCTACAGTCACCAACTGATCAAATGGTGTGAAAATATTTCCGTGGACCTGCAGGAATGAATACAGAGAACATGTTACTATTCCAAGTGACAAATCAGTGGTAGGAAATAAATGTTCATCCCCAGATTAACTACATATTTCATGCTATTCCTTCTATAATAGTGAGGGAATTAAGGAAAAGGAGAAACACCTTGAGACATGGAGAGAAGACGTCCACTAACAGATTGACATATCAGATCATGCATACACGGGCTTTATTCATAAAAGGAAGGAGGAGGAATTGCAGATATGTTCCTTACAATTGGAGTATAACGGTCGAGGCTCTATATATCTACAATCCCAGAGTCAAGGCAACCAAAGTCATTTGGAAACTACCTGACACAGGATGGGTTAAAGTTAATACTGATGGAGCATCTAAAGGAAACCCAAGGAGTAGTTCTTGGGTTTTCTGCATAAGAGATACCAAAGGGGTTGTACTACAGGCACAAGCTAAGGAGATTGAAGAGTTATCCTGTACTAATACACAGGCAGAAGCCATGGCTATTTTACAGGCTTTGAAGTACATAGACACAGCACATTTGGACAGGGTGATTATTGAAACTGATTCTCTAGTAATTAAGAATATTGTAGAGAAAGCTTGGAAGGCACCAAGGGAAGTGACGACTACATTGGAGGAGATGTGGAAACTGATGCAAGGCAGAAGAATGATCATAACTCGCATTCTAAGGGAAGTAAATAAATTGTCAGGTCCAGCAGAACCCAAATAGCCAAGAAACACAAAAGATGGCACCCAAGGTAATGCTGAAGGCCAAAGGAAAGAACACGAAGAAGGCTGCTGCCGATGAGGACGGTGGAGCTGTGGAAGTAGTGTACAATTTCACCAAGTACTGGAGCACATAGATGGAAAGGAAGGTCAAAGTAATCACCCACTATGGCTTCATTCCCCTTATCATTGTCCTCGGCATGAACTCTGAACCCAAGCGCTCGGCCCTTCTCAGCCCTATTTTAAAACCCTATGGAAATTACAGCTTCAGCCTTTTTCTTCGTTACCCAGATCAATAATCTTTCTTCATATGCAGTAGTTTGGGACTTTGGGTTAAATGTTTGTCGATTGACGCTTATTAGCAATTAATTTAGGATTTTGCTTTTGTTTATCGTATGTAGGAGCTACAATGTGTTGATCAACTTTCTACTTGTTACGCGAGCTGCTTTCCTTCAAAAAAAAAATAAACTCCTTCCATTTCATTTTATGTAGCACCCTTTGACTTGGTATGGTATTTAAGAAAAAAGTACCTAGATATTTGTATAACTGAGAATCATTTCATTAAGGGTAAAAGGGAAATCTTAGATTTAAATTGTTTTAATTAGAATAAGGTAACATTTTTTTTGGGACGAATTAAAAAGGAAAGGATGCCACATAAAATGGGACAGGGGGAGTAAATAAATTGGTAGACTATATGGCTAACTTAGCACTGGAGAAAGGGACTGTTAAAGTGAACAATTTTTAAAAAATGGATTTCCAAGGTAGGAGAATTTTAAATAGTGATAAGCTACTGATGCCCTATCTTAAGAATCAGGCTATGCAGAAGGTGAAGGATAGAGAAGGAAAAGAAAAAGGATCCTCGAGTTCAAACCCTTCGGGAGGAGAGCTATGAGGATACAATTAATGATTTACACTAAGGGTTTGTTTGGAAAGTCACCTGGTGATTGGAATTGGTGTAGTTACTAAAGTAGTAATTACTACCACAGTAATTACACAGCCTAGCAATTACTGTGTCCTGTTTATTTGCCACAATGTAATTACAAGTGTGTTGTTTGGTTGCACAAGTGTAATTACAAGGTTATATTAGATTTTAAAAATAAAAGTTAATTGTCTAAAAATTAAAAATTTATATTAGACAAGGATATTTATAAATAATATTGAATTAAATATTTAATAAATATATTATTTTTAAAAATATATTAATTAGTAAACATATGTTCTTAATTAATATTGTAACAAAAATCAATTTATATTTTTCAAATTAGTATATTTTAATTAAATTAATCATAAAAACTAAAATACAAGTTTTATATGAACAATATTATAAATATAATGTCATGGCAAAATTATTAAAATATTTGACAGAAAGATAATCTATCAAATCTAACTAAACAATAAATAGCTTGTAATGTAAAATATTAATCCATATACAACCAACACAAATGAAATTAAAAATCTAACATAAGTTTTAAATTCAAAATGAAAACATTAACATAATATTGTTATGTCAAATTTTAACATAACGTACATAAATATGACTTAAAGAAAAACGTAAGTTTATAACTTTATTCAACAACGAATTCAACTTTAATTAAAAAAATTAGAATACTAATAAAATCATACTAATAAAAAAACAAGCATAGAATAAATAAATAAATGTAAAAAAAAATGTGAAAAATTGCATAGAATCACATGAAGTATAGGTTGAAAATGAGAATGAAATGAAAAATAAATATTATAAAATAAAAAATATTTTAAGAAATATTAAATAATAAAAATAAAAAGAATTTAAAATTATAAAAATAAAAAAATAAAAATAGAAATAAAAGAAAGAAACTAAAAAGTAATCAGTTTGTAATTACACCATATAATTACATGCAATTCACAGCCTCCCCATGTGAATTGGAGAGTGTAATTAGTCTCTGCCAATTACACCCAATTACCAATTACCAATTGACCAAGTAATTACATGTCCGACCAAACAGGCCGGACAACATAATTATACTCAACTACACCAAATCCAATTACTAGAGTGGCTTTCCAAATAGGCCCCAACTGTTTGCTCAAATTTGTAGGTACAGAGCACACATGCATCATACATCAAAGAAAAACAGTACACAAGAACCAAAATAATCTAAATATATATGGTATACAATTTCTATACAAATGAAGGATCAAAATAGGAGACACATACACAGGCAAGCTGAACCGAATACATCAAAGTTGGAATCGCAGTGCTATCAGCATCTTAAGATGCTCATCCCACTGTTCAAAGGTCGATAGGGAACAGTAAAAGGCCAACCACCAGAGTCTATTAAAAAACAACCAAAACCATTGGATTGAAGAATAGTGCTGTTAAAAGAGCTGAAGCGCTTGCTTAAAGCGAGAAACGACAGGTTTGCGCTTTATTGCCTTGAAGCGAGGAGATATTGAAGAAGCGTGAGCTTCTATAAAAAGTGAGAAAAAGTTTGCTTAAGCAAGATGAGCACTAAACTAGGTTCTTTTCTTAAAATTTCTGTAAAAAACTAAGTTTTTCCAAAATATTTTCCCTCCTTTGTCAACTGTTGCGACTGCTACGAGTGCGACTACTACTGTTAAAGGTTAGTTCTTCTCCTCTTTTTGTTTCTCTGCTGCGTATGTTTTTATTCTTCACTTTCTGGTAACTAGTTTTTTTTTTCAATTTCACATTTGTAATGCTACTTAAGTAGCGTCTCTGTTCATTTTTTGTTCCTGATTTGAGATACTTTTTTCAATGCTCTTTTTTTTTTTTGGTTACCAACTCTATTTTTTTCCTATTCAGTGACTTACTGTTGATTTTTGGCTGGCAGGAAGTTGTATTTTCTTAATCAATAGCACAAAGAAGATCCAACTTGCTCCCTTTGTGATGAGGTTATGACTTATGCATTTGTTGTATATGTTATGACTTATGAGGATTATTTACTTTTTAATCTAAGAAATGAAAGATTTGCTTAATATGTTATCTTTATTGAGTTCTTGATTATTTATCTATGCATATTTCATATTTTTTTATTTTTATACTAAATAGCGGTTATTCGAAAAAAGTATGTGATAGGCTTCACGCTTCTGTGAAGCGAGCCCTCGTTACTTTTTCCCGCTTCTCAAAACACTGAAAAACAGAGCAAAAGCAACAAACACAAAAATTGAGACAAGTACATGGAAAATTACCAGAAACATATTTTTAAAAATGAAAGGATTAGAAAGTGGAAAATTTATACCTCAGACCCTCGAGTTCAAATCCTTTGAAAGGAGAACTACGAGGATATGCTTTTTTGCAAGAATGAAGCACACATGCTCAAAGAAAAATACAACACAAGAACCAAGGAAATTTAAATACATGGTATACAATCTCAATACAGAGGAAGGATCAGAAAAGGAGACACATACAAGGGCATACCAACAACAACATACCCAGTGGAATCCCACAAAAAGGGGTCTGGGGCGGGTAAAATGTACGCAAACCTTACCACTACCTCAGAGGTAGAGAGGCTGTTTATTGGCATGCACTACTAAATAAATAAAAGTTTGCATAATAGTGGTATCAATATCGTAAGATGCTATCTCATAGTTCAAAAGTTGATGGAAGCAGTAAATGGCCACCACCACCCA
Organism: Solanum aculeatissimum; assembly: GCA_038996855.1. NCBI lineage: Eukaryota > Viridiplantae > Streptophyta > Magnoliopsida > Solanales > Solanaceae > Solanum > Solanum aculeatissimum. The sequence continues at coordinate 5,888 of JBCEWC010005785.1, read as the reverse complement.
AGTCTCTTAAAAACGGCCATAAAGATTGGATTGAAGAACAGAGCAAAAGCAATAGCCACAAAAATCGAGACAAGTACATGGAAAATACCCAGAAGCACATCATTAAAAAAGAAATGTTTAGGAAAAGGAAAATTTATTCCTTACTGTCAAGATCAACACTGAGCCATCAGAAGAGTAGATCTGGAGTCACTTTTAACAACGAACATCACCAACAATAGATCTGGAATCAATGCCTACAATAACCTAGGAAAAAACAAGCAAACGTGAGATACATTTCCCAGAACCAAAAAAAGGAAATGCAACGAAACGCCTAAAAAAAGTCAACAAGCTAAGAAATAATGGGCAATCTCCATATCGGAGCTAAGAAGACCAGTGGTCACGGAGAAAATGGGAAGTTTGAGATTTTCTCGATTCAACTAGACAAAGTGTTACTTTTAGTTTTGCTTTGTCAATTTTATGCAAAGACTTGTATTAATTTATTGGGATTGTTTCCCACTAACCTTTTTTTTTTTAAAAAACATTTGAAACACAAAGCAAAATCCTAGATTTTCCAAATCTAAATACTCCCTACTAAAATAAACCATTTCAGCCATAAATTTAACTATCTAAAAGGAAAACGAATGAATAACATAACATTTTTTGTATATGTACTTCAAGGTCGATTTTCTAGTCTTAAGTCAGAAATCAAGCCCTTGGCAAAAGTTAAAGATTTCCTTATTCATCACAGAAAGATTCAATCAAGTTAAGTGAGATAAGCAAACTTGATTTCGTTCCGAAATGCCCGAATTTTTTATTTAGAAGATCAATAAAATAAGAGGTTTTATCGTTATAGAACACATAATTCTCTGGAAGCAATGATAAATAAATACAAATAAAAAAAGAAAAAAGGAAAGGGAGGAAATACAAAAAAATAGACGAGAAAAGTCATCCAAAGTTAGATACAAATCACTATCCCTTTTTTGTATTTCCTTAATTGAATTTCGTAGGACGAAGTTCATTAAAAACCTCTATCTTCTTTAAATATCCTGAACAGTTTCTGTAGGTTGAGCCCCTATTTCAAGGGAAGTATGAATTTTGCTTCTTAAAGTTACAGAGTTATCTGAAGCTTTTATAGAGAATAAAAGGCTTTTCGATAAAAATGTCTTGCCTTTCGGCTTACTCCTGTCATGCCCTAAACTCAAGGGGCGCAACTGACACCTAGTGCCAAAACTTAGGCTTGAGCTAATCCTACAGAACTATTTGCTAGTGGCATAACTACACACAGTCAGGAAAATAAACAAGTATATCTCAACTTAAAAATAAGCCCTCGACCGGTAAGGTCCTTGTCACCAGCACTATAAAGAAAACAACTATTCCCAATAGTTCATACAAAGAAATAGCCAGCTAGCACATAAATCCTATTTGGGTCGTCGAGGCCACCATGATATCTAGAAAAATGTAAATGCTATATGGACCGTCAAAGTCGACATGACCTTTATACAGAAGTTGAAAACAACTTTGTATCAAGAAAATACACCAAACAACCATCGTAGCTGACCTACAAACAAGGCCAATAATGTGGCTATACAACCCAACACACTAGTCTGCAAGTTTCTAAGAGTGGTAAATCTTAGCCAATACAAGGCCCCGACCCTACCCAAAATTATGTATAGCAAAAGCCAACAAACCTCAAAACTCTGGCAGCTCCAAAAGGAAAAGGCTAGCCAACCTGTTAGATGTCAATCATGCTACTGGGAGTTCTCTCGCGATCTTCATAAATGTAACGCCCCCAGATAATGGCGCGTCAGTACGAAATAATGTATTGAGTATGAGGGACACTAGAATAACTGAGCAAGTATCATAATATACTGAAAATAATCAGATGAGAAAAGAAAAGGATAAGCATATTGACCTACTCCTGAATCTAAGCATACAAAAGATAATCAAACAACCTAACTAAACTCCCATAAGCTCGACAGATACAAACAACCAACAAGACCACCTACTCGAGCCCCCATAAGCCCAGAAGGTGCCATTTCAGTATATATGCCCCTATCGCTGATCCTCTAGCCCCATAGAGGGTCACATAACCCTCTTAGGCATTAATATAGCCCTATAGGCAACACATAGCTCTCTTAGACAACAATATAGGCCCATAGGCTGCATATAGCCTTCTTAGACAATAATATAGCCCCATATGTAGAAGATAGCCCTCTTAGGTAACAATATAGCCCTGTAGGCAGCACATAGACCTTTTAGGCAGCAATATAGCTCCATAGGCAAAACATAGCCCTCTTAGGCAACAACATAGCCCTGTATGCAGAAATCACATTCTAGTAGCTAACCACAATAGTCCCAAGGGCAACTACAAATCGTGGAATAGCCCAAAGACAAACAATATAGTTATAAGCAACCTATACAACTAATAGTCATATTTAAATGTAGGATCACTATGAATGGAATAGGCATCTAATAATAACGATCCAAAAGTTTCACAAGTTGGAACTTAATCCATAATATTACATTTTCCTACAAACAAAATTAAGAGACAAACTTTGATAGTAATCTAACATCCTTTCCTTTCCCACTATAACTATCGAACTTTCTACTCCGTTAGCTCAACACAGGAGCTTAACGAAAGTTTCTCTATGTCATGAGCTCATCATTTTGGTATAGTTTTCTCTGTGCTTGTATGGTTTTGCTTCTAGGGTGTTATGGCAATGAGGTATTGGCCCTATAGGGTGTTTTTGGTGCTATTACAAGGGTGTATAGCAAGGTAATCACAATCTTTTATCGGTATATAACTACTTTAGACCTGGAGTAGTATTTTTTGGTAAAAATCCGTACTTTTATCGGATTACCGTGGCACCCTATCTTCTTGTGTATTGATTGGGCTCCAACGATATTGTAGTATTACGTTGGTGCGTGAATAGGTTAATAGGTTGCTTTCGAAATCTTCAAAAAAAGTATGTAAAGGCTATTCCTTTCTTCTTTTACATGATTTGTAATGTTAGATTGTGGAATTTATAAGCCTTCTCCTTGCTGTCTTGGGAGTTAATGGGCAAAAGGATAGTAGTGAAAAATGATCTAATTGGCAGCGACTTAAATATGGTTATGTAATTTACAAAACAACAACATACCCAGTGGAATCCCACAAGTGGGGTCTGGGGAAGGTAAAATGTACACAAACCTTATCACTACCTCATAAACATAGAGAGGTTGTTTCTGGAAAACCCTCATCTAAAATATGGTTTTGTAACATGTGAACCAATTATCTCGGAGACAAGAATTAAAGAATTTAGTGATTGTAGTGGGAAAGGAAAAGATGATACATAATTATTTGAGGTTGTCTGTTTGTAGGAAAATGTGATATTATGGATTAAGTTCTAACTAGAGAAACTTGTAAATCATTGTTATCAAACACCTATTCCATTATAGTGATACTGTGTTTAAATACGATTTTGATATTAGTTGTATAGGTCGCTTAACTATAGTGCTTGTCTTTGGGATATTCCATGGTTTGTTATTGTCCTAGGGGTTATTCTAGTTAGCTGCAAGAATGTGATTTCTACCTACGAAGCTATGTTGTTGCCTAAGAGGGCTAGGTTATGCCTACAACACTATATTGTTGCTTAAGAGGGCTATGTGTTTTGTACAGGGCTATATTGTTGCCTAAAAGGGCTATGTGCTGCCTATGGAGCTATATTGTTTCTTAAGAGGGCTATACACTGCCTACGAGGCTATATTGTTGCCTAAGAGAACTATGCGATGCCTACAGAGCTATGTTGATGCCTAAGAGCAATATGTGACTGCTTATGGGGCTGGGAAACACTGATAGGATACTGCACCTTCTAGGCTTATGGGGTCCGAGCAGGTAGTCTTGTTTGCTATTTGTAGATGTCGAGCTTGTGGGGACTTGATTAGGTTGTTATTTGATTATTTTAGTATATTTTGATTCAAGAGTAGGTTAGTATGCTTGTTCTTTACTTGATCACTTTTTTGTATATTATGATACATACTTAGTTATTCTATTGCCTTTCATACTCATTACATAGTTTCGTACTGACACCCAATTGCCTGAACCGTTGCATTCATGCCGTCCTATCCCAACAGACTACTCGATAAACCTTCCCAGTAGCACAATTGACATCTAGCAAGTTGGTTGGTCCCTTTCTTTCGAAGTTGGTTTGTTGTAAATAGTTTTGGGTAGGTCTGGGCCTGTCCTGACTAAAATTTATTACTCAGGCTTGCAAACTAGTGTTTTGGGTTGTATAGCCATGTTATTGGTCATGTTGGCCTTGTTTGTTGATTGGATGTAGTTTGATGATTGTTTGGTTTATTGCCTTGATATAAAGTTGTTTTTAGTTTCTATATATAGATCATGGCAGCTTTGACGGTCCATATAGCATTTACATTTTTCTAGATATCATGGTGGCCTCGATGGCTCGAGAGCCCCCTGAGTTTGGGGCATCACAGTTGTAAGCGTAAAGGCAAGACACTTTTGCCTAAAAGGCCTTTTATTCTCTATAAAGGCATTGTATAAGTCTATAACTCTCAGAAGCAAAATTCATACCATTTCTATGCTGAATAGGAAAATTTGTATCTTGTGCTAAAAGAGGGCTTCATTTCGGATTTAAGACTAGAAAATTGATCCTCAAGTAGGTATACAAAAAATGTTATGTTATTGATTCTCTTTCCTTTTGGATAGTTAAATTTATGGCTGGATTGGTTCATCTTTAGTAGGAAATACTTAGTTTTGGAAAATCTAGGGTTTGGCTTTATGTTTCAAATGTTTCTTTTTTTTAAAAAAGAGGTTAGTGGGATGTAATCCCAATGACTATATTATTAAATAATACAAGTCTTTACATAAAATTAATAAAGCAAAAACTAAAAGTACACTCTGTCTAGTTGAAAATGGAAAGTCTCAAACTTTTCATGTGCTCCCTTACCGACAATCTTCTTAGCAATGATATAGAGATTCCAGTTGTTTCTTAGCTTGCTGACTTTTTTGTAGGCGTTTTGTTGCATTTCCTTTTTTCTTTTCTTCGAAATGCATCTCATGTTTGCTTGTTTTTTTTCCTAGGCATTGATTCCGGATCTATTGTTGGGGATATTCATTATTGTTGAAAGTGACTTCAGATCTACTCTTCTGCTCAGTGTTGATCTTGGCAGTAAGGAACGAATTTTACTTTTCCTAAATATTTCTTTTTTAATGATGTGCTTCTAGGTATTTTTCATGAATTTGTCCAGATTTTTGTGGTTATTGCTTTTACTCTGTTCTTCAATCAAATCTTTATGGCTGTTTTTTAAGAGACTCGGGTGGTTGTGGCCATTACTGCTTTCTATCGACTTTTGAACACTGAGATGAGCATTTTATGATGTTGATACCACCATTGTGCAAACTTCTATTTATTTAGTACTGCTCGCCCTTGTATGTGTCTCTTTTTCTAATCCTTCCTTTGTATTGATATTGTATACCATGTATTTAAATTTCCTTGGTTCTTGTGTTATGTGTTTCTTTGAGCAAATGTGCTCCACTCTTGCAAAAAAGCATATCCTCATAGTTCTCCTTTCAAAGGATTTAAACTTGAGGATCTAAGGTATGAATTTTCCTCTTTCTGGTCTAGTCATTTTTAAAGATATGTTTTTTGTAATTTTTTTTTAGGAACGGGTAACAGTATATTCACATAATTCCATCATGCAAAACAAAGATGAAGGTGAGCACTTACATCACATAGGATAAAAAACATAAATCCATAAGAACTAGTCTATGGATCTTTACAATGTCCCTATAAAGTCAACAAAAAGTTCTATATCCCCCACAATATCCCATTTACACCAAAAATATAGAAGACTAAGGCAATTCATTCTGATTTTTTGAATGTTGTTTCTTTTATCTTCAAAGCCTC
>JBCEWC010005784.1:0-24267 GCA_038996855.1 Solanum aculeatissimum | reverse complement strand
GAAAGGGCGAACTGACAGGCCAAGGCATAGACAATACCTGAGTATGTAGAGGCCCTCTAGAGGGGTCGTCACATCCAATAACTCAACTTATGGGAAAAACACCTATTTCAGAGAGTGACTCACCTTACGTGAACAACACCCATTTCGGAAAGGATTTCACTAAACATACCATAATAATACATACTGGAACACCACCCATTTCGAAAAGGATTTTCAATACATGAACTTATATTTGGCACATAGTTTATAGGAGAGGAGTAAGAACCCTTGGGGATAGTCCTCCCCGCCTCCAATCCCTCGGTGCTAAGTCTTTATCCCACAAGAATACATATATATATGTAAGTTCTTGAAAATGGAACATAAGTCTTTTAAAGTCATAACCATGCACATTTAGGCCGAAAGACCAAATCATACTTCATTTCATTCTTTCATGCAAAAGAATAGCCCAAACATCCATAATCATATTGGTGTAAACACTGATAATTGGTCAAAGAGCCAAATCATAGACATTTATGTGATCACACTCTTGTCATAACCCATACTTGTTCAAAATCATAGTCATAATTTCAGTTGGGCTTAACCCAGATCAAATACTTCATAGAAATAAATGTTCATATATTGAAATGTCATGAATTATTAATGAATAACATATGTAATAGGAATTCACATTTAAAACATCATAATAAAAGAGGTTCAAACTTAAATCGTAAAGAAATCTATAAGTAAACCATTTTTTAAACTACCCATACATAAATCAAAAGATTAAAGGGATATGCACAGTTTAGCCTTCTTAATATTATTGTAATTCATAAAATTAGGGCTTTAATTACTTCAACATAAACAATTAAACATAGCCCATACTTAAATTCAATCCAAAAATAATAATTTAAAAGACTCACGACGCGTGAAGCTTTCCTTGAGCCCCTGAAAAACTTTTTTTAAAATTATTATTTTTGGATTGAATTTACGTATGAGCTATGTTTAATTGTTGATGTTGAAGTGACTTAAGCCCTAATTTGATGAATTACAATGAAATTATGAAGGTTCAACTATCCATGTCCCTTTAATCTTTTGATTTTATGCATGAGTAGTTTAAATCATGGTTTTACTATGGATTTCTTTACGATTTTAGTTTGAATCTCTTTTATTATGATGTTTTAAATGTGAATTCCTATTACCCATTTTATTCATTCATCATTCATGACATTTGCATACATGAAAATTTGATTTTATGAAGTATTTGATATGGGTTAAGCCCAATTGAAATTATGACTATGATTTTTAACAAGTATGTGTTATGAAAAGAATGTGATCACTTAAATGTCTATGATTTGTATCTTTGAGCAATCATGAGTGTTTACACCAATATGAGTATGGATGTTTGGGCTACTCTTATACATGAAATAATGAAATAAAGTATGATTTGGTCTTTCGGCCTAAATGTGCATGGTTAAGATTTGAAAAGACTTATGTTCTATTTTCAAGCACTTACACATAAATATGTTCTCGTGGGATAAAAACTTAGCACCGAGGGATTGAAAGAGGAGAACACTATCCTCAAGTATCCTTACTCCTCTCTCATAAACTATGTGCCAAATATAGGTTCATGTTATGAAGATCCTTTCTAAAATGGACAATGTTCCCGTAAGGTATGAATATGATATGTTTATGGAAATCCTTTCTGAAATGGGTGTTGTTCCTGTAAGGTAAGTCACTCTCTAAAATAGGTGTTGTTCCCATAAGGTGAGTGATTAGACATGGAAATCCTTTTTAAAAAGGGCGGTATTCCCGTAAGGTAAGGTTATTTCTCCAAAATGGGTAGTATTCCCGTAAGGAGGAGTAAGGTCTACCTTTGGCAAGTAGATCGCCCTTTCATTTGATGTAGGGTGAACATTGGGATTCTGAGTTGTAGCTTACTTGGTCTTATATGTCAGTTGAGGTTATATCCCTATTATGTTATATGACTAAGCATTCATGCATCATGGATTTCATGGAATATTGATATGGTATCCTTTTTTATATAATTTTTTCTATATATGTGTGCCCTTGTCATCTAACATTGACTTGTAGGATTATATGTTCATCTCCATTGCATGCCCGCATACTTAGTACATTCAAACATACTAACGTATACTCTTTTGCCTAAATGATCTAACCATGTAGGGACTGAAGACCATCTTCATCCACTTTTTAAAGGTTAGCTCAAATTGTGAAAGTTATTGTGGTGAGTCCTATCATCCAAGGATAATCCATCATCCATCTACCTACTATATTGCTTCCTCTTATGCTTTATCTACTTTGAGGGTGATCTCGGGACATGTCTTGACCCTCGTCCTATTCCATATGTTAGAGGCATTGTCAAACATCTCATAATCTCTATATTCTATCTTTTTGTACTTATTGTATGTTGCTTATGGAAGTTATGCCTATGACTATATTATATTATGCTTATGTTATGAAGATAGGCTTATGTGATATAAAGAGATGTGAAAAGTCCCAAGACCCCTTCTATCCCCATAACGTGAGTCATACTTACCCGCCCCTTAGTTCTTATGTGCTACATGCAATGTGAATCCATGAAAATCTCAATTCCAATGGCATCCCCATAGCTTGAGTCCAAAGCCTCGCTTCCCTTAGGACTATGTGGTTGATGTTTAATTATGCGCTTCTGAACTAATGAGGTGTATATAAATTCTCTAAGGCTTATTTGGAAACTCTCTCGAGTTCTCATTCACCGTGCCACTTCTAGGACCTACCTTGGGTCGTGACACGAAACCCCCTATGGGTCGTAAGTCATAATACGACTGGTAGGTAGGTCTAGTTTGTTGGACCACAAATTGTTTGCCTTGAATAAGACGAAGCCCATGTACAGGCCGTGGTTCCTCATACGACCTGTAACCTTGCCCGTAGGACCTGCAAATTCTAGTTTTTCTATTTCATTTTGGATTTTCTTTTTACTTATTATAAATAGGTTTTTTATGTATGCGACTAAAGAGAAAGGACAAAAACACTTTGGAAGTTTATACTTTTGTGATTTTTACATTAGGATTATTACATTGTGATGTCTTGTGAAGATTCAGATTGCTTTTTCTTTAATTCATCATTGTATGTGTTTAATTATGCAATTCTATAACATGATTTCTTCATATACAATGATCATGCATAGCTAAATCCATAACTAAGGTTGTGGGAACCATGAAGAACTAACTAGCTAAAATCCAATTAATCCGTAATTCTTGGAAAGTGTGCATGTATATATTAATTATGCATTTTGATGTGAATACTTTTTAATAGTTACCAACATTAGTGCTCTCTGCAATTTCAATTCTCGCTTGGCACACACCCTTACTTGGGGTTTTGAAGCAGTTGTAATCAAGTATTTAACCTGACTGGGTTAAGATCGTTCCTATGAGGAATATGGTAGACTCCGAATTTGTACACTTTTGTAACATGAATCGATATATATCTCCCAAAAATAGAAAAATGAAAAATAAATATAACAAGAGGGGATTTGCAAGTAAAAGTAAATTCTAAACTAGAATTTCAAGTGTTTGTAATCAGAAGAGAAACAAACTAGGGTTACGTGTTCCTCAGACTCCCTAATTAAGTGTTCTTAGATACTTGCGACTCTTTTCTGGTGTATAGGTGCAGGACAGTAAGTTATGTTATCCTAGATCCTTGTTCAGACATCTAGGTGAATTTAATCACATTACTTGATTGGTCTCTGTGATGTTACTTTACTAACCCTTACTTTTTATCCCAGCCAAAAACTACTACCCCTAGTAGATTGATTAGTTTAGAGAAATTGATCATCCTCTGTTAATTAATTCTTTTCCTATTCATCACTTCCTAGATTGGGCAAGTGATACTAGGTGTGATCTAACTTTGGCCTTCCGTTAAAAATCAGTTAAAGTGAAGAAATTAATTAATACATCCTAACACCATCCAAGAAATTGCAGGTAATCCAATTTTTATCTTAGTTAGTTCGTCATGGTTCCTACTACCCTAGTTGTGGATTTAACCACGCATGCTTGGAGTATGATAAGAAATAATGTAAGAAGAATACATAATTAGATTACTTACGCACAAGAATTGATGAACAAAAATCCAAAATCTCAATGAAATATGCAAATTCGAATTAACAAATTCACAAAATATTGTTCATAAACTCTCAATCTTGTTATTCTCTCTCTAAATGTACTATATCTAATGTTCTATGACATTCTATTTCTGATAAAAACCTAAAAACCTATTCATAGTACTTAAAATACAAAGCTGAAATGAAATAGGATAACTATGTCGGCGCCAGTTACAAGCACCTTTTATGGCTCGTGAGACTGTTTATGGCTTCTTTCATGAAACTTTCTGCACGAGTCGTATAGGATTCCACAACCTGTGAAAGGTTTCGTCTGAACTACTTTCAGAAACTCTTCAATTTTTATTCTTCAATTCATGACAACAATCTACGACTCGTATGATGGTCTACGACTCATGTTCTACGACTCATGTTCTACTCTCGTAGAATGAGACTCACTTTTCACCCCTTCACTGGAACAACAAACAAAAGCCTCTCTATGACTCGTGGAATGATCCATGATCATAGAGGGTCTTATAAACTGCCAAATCATCTGCAAATCTGTACTTCAGTCTCAAAACCAAGCCAACACTAAAATTCTACAAAACCAAACATCAAATCTACTAATATCACTTTGAGAACGCACAAAATCCTAAATTTTAAGTATTAAAAGTGTTGTATTTTGGCAGCACGTTAACACCCTCAACATAAAATTATTGCTTGTCCTCAAGAGACGAACTCAATCTACTTAAGTAGTACAAAGACACATAAACATCAACCCAATGACATAAAATACATCAAAATCTCAATAGATACCCAAGTCTCCTCAAAACACAAATGAACTAGCTATCCAGTAAACGAATGCAGACTAAAAAAAATCCAACAGTGCAACTATGACAAGCTATGCAACAATAAATAAGCAACATATCACTTAATTAGTCAAGTATGAACAATGCAATGTAAGTGCCCTCACAGAAAGAAGTCCCATCCCATACTCTGGGTGATATTTTTACTTCAAGTTCATGGGGACTATATCAAAATACTCATTCTCACAAAATATATTCAATTATTGTGCCCAATACCATATGCTTGCCCCTATACTCTATATCGTGACTTGTTGACTAGTCGAACTAGGATCACGTTAGGACTTTCGAAGCTTGTAATGTAAGCTCAGGGGGCTTTGGAGTGATTTTGATATTGCATTATTCACCACTTTTACCCTACCAACCTATCACTTTTTTTCTCTTCTCCCTTATCCCACTTTTAACTGCTTAAGGGTGCTTTTTTCTTCTTTTTATAACTTTTCCCTTATTCATGTATATTGTTTTGAACTTTAGCCAATTTATCATTTTTCTTGCACACTTTTCATTATTTTTCTTTCCTTCTTTGTATCACAAAGCATTTTTCCCATTTTTATGACTTCTCCTTATACTAGCCACCCTCAACTTAGGCTTTTAGCCTAAAATGAGGTGCACAATATCTAACCTCCAAACTAGGGCCACTTTTTGGGTAGCCACCCTCAACTTAGGCTTTTAGCCTGAGTCGAAGTTCACAGTGTTCAAGGAAAGACCAGGGCCAAGTTTGGGATTATCATTTTATTATGGTCCAAGCCTATTAGATGTTTAGGGTCAATGTTAGGCTCAAAATAGGTATCAAGGGATAATTAATATCTTTGGTTGGTTATATTTAAGCTAAGTGGGCTAAATCAGAACAATGTCCTAAGATCCTTTCCTAACCAACTAACCTAGAGTCTAAATCCTGAGTAACAGGGCAAGATTTGAATTGAAGCATAGTAGAGAATCATGCTATTACGCTCACTCACTCATGGAAATGCTTTACATGTTAACACAACTACCAGATCATACTTTTTATCATAGTTCACAATCTTATCAGAATAAACACTATTAGATAACCTAATCATGCATGGTTATTATCAAACTAGCTAAATAAAATTTGGTGGGTATCATTTTTACACAAAATTTACTATGCCATAGATACTAATACTATGTACTACAAATATTACCTAAACATCCTAAACATGCCAGTTCAATATAAAATAAAATACACAGGGAAAAGAACACAGGCAAGAAAACCCTTTGGAATAAAAAGTTGGGGTAGTTATAGGCCAAAGTTACTCAGACTTCACTAAGATTGTATAACCTCCTACACCCCATAAAAAAGATTGTGCATTATCCTCAATGCACGTAAGCAAAAATATAAGGAACTAGGGTTTAAAGAAACATACCTGGGCGCCTAAGCGCCTTTCTCAATCTTGCTCTGTCCACCCTCCACAGGCTTGGTGAAGTCCTCAATAGTAGGAGAAATCGAGAGGTAATCTCGCCTCTAAGCCTTTGGCGTGCGCGCTCCTGCCTGGCCTTCTCCTCCTCAGTCCACGCGCCACCAAGGCACTCCGCATCTGCATCATCTGTGCGGGGCCTTTTCCCGAGAAAAGTCTGTGTGGGCTCCTCTAGAGCGAACAAATCTACAATAAATGTTGCAACTGGCATAGTAGATGTACAGCCTAATGGAGTAACCAATGCTGCAATAATGTCGGCACAGAGCTTCTGAATCTCTGTCTTTATAGCCGACAAATCAATAGGAGCCGCTGTGCAGAGGCCCATCTAGATCCTCTCCTCGAATGCGTCGATGTGGGAATCCACTGGTGCAAGTCCCTGTCTGATGGCCGGAGTGGTGAACGCCTGCATACGATTCTCTATCTCTGTAATAACCTGGCGAACCCAGGGCCTCAACTGTTGTAGTAACTGAGCCAACTGTGACTCAACATGCGCCAGTCTTTGCGCTAGCCCATGAAAAGATGTTGCCGACATAAATATAATGCCAACAGGTGTTGAAGTCGTTAATACAAACTCTGGAACAACATCAATAATAATAGTGGGCCCTCTCTCCTTAATTGTCTCAGTCTGTGGGGGCCCCTCTGTGATCTGTGCAGTGGGAGAACTGGAGGGCTCGGTCAGAGCCACTGAGGCGGGAAAATCTGGAAGTATAACCTTTGGCCTCGGTGTCAGATGGAGAGCAATGGGATTCTCTTCAACCTTGATCAGGCTGACATCTAAGGTGCATTGCACCTCCAGTAGTATGTCCACGTGGTGCAGTATATGAACCCCTGCATCAAACATAGATGGTGTATCAAGCGTGGGAACGGGATCATCGTGGACCTGCTCAGGATGCCTCATATATTTGCTCTATGATCAGTGTGGCCCAATTGATAGAATAAGAAGCCAAGATATTGGCCACCAAAACAACTCTCTCCCACGTTAAGGTATTATCTGCAAGTATTGGCCAAAACCTCGAGCGAACCACCACCCACCAAAATTTGGTGGGGAAGCTGAGCAAAGCCTTGACGATAGACTTCAAAGATGTGGCTACACAAGTAGGGTCAGTTCGTGCAGCAGCAATGTGGTTATCCACCCACCTCATCAAATAAGCTCGACACTCCGTGTCCCTCATCACCCCCAAGTCACGTGCCTGCCTCACTCTGTGATCGAACTCTGCTATGGAACTGGGGGCCTCAAACTAGGGTCAAAATAATAACTATCGGATGGTATCCTCTGACATGTCAACCACCTGGACCCACACTCTAACATCCTCTAGATTGGGATGGGTGAGGGGCTTCTTCCCCATGGGAAGAGTGCTATGAATCATGGCAGCGTAGGAGGTAAATAACTCCCTCACCAATACCAGTGAGTACCTCCCAGCCAGTTGTGCCAATCACTGGAGTCCATGTCGTACAATAGTGTCCTTTAGCCCTAGGACACTATTGAGTCCTTTCGTGATGACCCAAGACTCCTCCAGTATAGAACGAGTGGGTCAGCCACACTCGTTTCTCTGCATATACTCCGTGAAGATGGTTTACATTCCCTCGACGCACCACCTGTTGTGATTTGCATCTGGTGATGACTCGGGTGCATGAGGGCTGGAGGATGATAAGGAGTTTGAACCCTTTGCAGAACCAGATCTGGATCCCCTCTCAGAGGAGTTCATTTGAATGCTACTGCTGGCCTGTTACCTCCCTCATCAGACTAGGGGGGTAGACCATAATAGCCTTCGACATGGCTTGCCTTGAAGATGCTCGTGTCTGTCGTGGCTCTACATCTGAGTTTGGATAGATGCCAAGCTCCTCTATAGAGCCACTAGCCTTGGGGGCATACTCAGAATCTGTGGCCTCATCTCACAGACTGGCCTTCATAGCTCGAATCTCCTCTTTATTTGATTTAGGGGCCATGGTACCTGCAAGACACATAATCACAGAATGCATTAGTTCCATGGATTGCAATACAAAATACAACAAAATTTTTATAACTAGACTGGGGAAGTTTAGGGTTACAAAACCCTCTTTACGAGTCATAGAGAACTCTACTGCTTGTAAAGGGTTTCATGGGATAGTGTTTAGCTACTATTCATTCAACTAGACTTGCATCCATGAGACCCAGTCACGACTCATAGAATGCTTTATGAGTCGTAGATAGAGTCATGGATGTAAGTCCTGACTTAGGTTCTGCACTGGCAACCTATACGAGACCTATATTTGAGTCATGGAATAGTCCATGAGTCATAGAAAGTTTCGTATAATGAAGCCCTAAGAATATTCATCATTGGAATCTTTCACAAGGGGCAACCACGACTCATAGATTGATCCACGAGCCATAGAAGACCCTCATAGAGATGGTTAGTGTTCAAAAACCTTGTATAACCTTATCTACGAGTTTCCCTGACCAATTTTACCCAACAAAACAACATTTATAAACAAGGATTTATGCACCCAATCATGCATTACCCCATCAAAATGATTTACTATGCATTTTAACTAATCCGGCCATCCGCCAACGTGTGTACTAACTACTTGGCCATGTGAATGCACATTTTTTCAAATAAATTACAATGACCGAGTAGTTGTACCATCACACAATTTAAAACACCCACCATGTTTTGGCATCTATTTCTACCTTAAGCACATAATCAAAATCATGACTATATTTTCAAGGCATAACATTTAAATAGGTTCACGACTCCGCTAAACCCATCCCCGATCCCAAATCAAACTCAAAACATAAAAGTTCAATAAGGTAGGTTTTAAGGACTGTAGACTTACTGATTTGAAATGAGATTAGAATGAGTATGAAAATAACATGATGGGGGTTCAAAACCCTAGTAGAAGTGGACTTCACCAGAGATGGTCAGAAAATGACGTGGGTTGATG
This sequence comes from Solanum aculeatissimum, assembly GCA_038996855.1. Taxonomy (NCBI): domain Eukaryota; kingdom Viridiplantae; phylum Streptophyta; class Magnoliopsida; order Solanales; family Solanaceae; genus Solanum; species Solanum aculeatissimum. Next base: position 14,974 of record JBCEWC010005784.1, on the reverse strand, counting down.
CGTCGTGGTCAGAAAATGAGGGGATGGTCAGATTTAAGATTACAAGTTTTTTGCAAATAATAGGGTCAAAATAATTTTGACCCTTATTTAAACCATACCGGGTCAAGTTAAAAAGTCAGGATTTTGGCTTCACGAAACCTTAATTATAGGTCATGGAATGCTCTACAACCCATGAATTATGGTTTCATGGAAGCCTTAAACTCTTTTATCCCTACCTTTGGTTTATGAGTCATAATATGGGATGTATCTTGAAATACGACTCGTAAAATGAGTCTCGTAAACCACTTTGACACTTAGGCAAATTTCAGGGTTTTACCTGGAATCCACGAACCCAATCCATGACCCGTAGTTCTATATACGAATCATGGACTTGATTCATGGACTAGAGTGCATCATACCCGTGCTCACTAGAGGACTTTACAAGATGGTCTACGAGTCATACAATGTAGCACAACCCATAGAGCAAGTCACAAAACTCCAGTTTCTGTTCCTTTTGCAACCAAAAGTAGTTGACTTTGTCTGGTACTTGCAAAACCTACAAAAATACACTATTATCCAAAGTTTACAACCAAAAAATACAAAAATCTAACCTATTTTAAGTATAAATATAAACAAAACTAAAAAATAAACTATGATTATTACAAAAATATCTTGGGTTGCCTCCCAAGTAGCGCCTGATTTATTATCGTGACACAACGTGGGCTATTTGATTATTCAAACTTCATCAATAGCCTAAACCTCCATCTTAATTTCATCTGGCCTCTTCATCGACCTACAGATGTTGAAGGTGACTTCTTCGTCATTCAATATAAACTTGAGGAGGTCGGATTTCATGTCTACTAGGGCTCACCAGTGGCCAAGAAGGGCCTTCCCAAGATGATTAGGACTTCAAAGTTGACTTCGTAGTCTAAGATCACAAAGTCCACAAGGAATATGAATTTTTTCACCTTGACGAGGACATCATGTAAGATTCCCACCAGCTTCTTCATAGTTCGGTTAGCCATCAAAAGTCAAATGCTAGTAGGTGTAGGGGCTTCTAGGTTGAGCTTCTTGAAAATTACAAGGGGCATCAAGTTAATGCTGGCACCAAGATCATATAATGCCCTTGCGAACTGCACATCCCCTATAGTGCAGGGAATGGTAAATGCTCCAGGATCCTTTCTCTTTTAAACCAAGGACCGGGTAAAGATAGCACTGTATTGTTAGAGCTCTTATGAGAGCTCCTGACTCATGGTGTGATTCTTCATCACCAGATCCTTCACAAACTTGCCATATCCGAGCATCTTCTCCAACGTCACAATCAGCGAGATGTTGATAGAAAGTTTCTTCAACATAGAAAGGAAGTGTTTGAACTGACCTTCCTTTTCCTTTTTCTTTAGTCTCTGTGGGAAGGGAGGAGGAGGTCGAGAAATCAGTTTCAACTCTTTTGGCGTAACATTGCTTTCCTTAGTCTGAACACCATCATCTTCAATTTCGGTTTACTTATCCACAATACCCTCGTCATGAACCTCATCATCATCTACAACCATTGGAGGATCAGTGGTCTTCTTCCTACTACGAGTTATGGTAGTCATACATTGCCCTTCATTCTTTGGATTATGAAGAGTGTTGCTGGGCAGAGTACCCTTCTGGCATTGGTTGAGCTATTGAGATCTGGCCGAATTGCTACCCGAGTTTCTTGATTGCAACTGAATGAGACACGATCTTCTGATTAATACTAGGGATATCAGTCTACATCTCCCTTAGTGTCTCATCCTGCGCATCAGCCTTCTTCAGCGATCTCTCAAACATCTCCTCGATCCTAGAAGAACCTGTACTAGAGTCAAGATTGTGGGATAGAACATAGCTATCACTTCTATAACCATCTCTATGACCCCACTCAGCATCTCTATCGTGGTCTCTATTTTGATCATAGAAGCCACCTTTCTTGTTGTTGTTATATGCTCCCTCTCATCTGTAGTTTTGACCTTGGTTTCCTTGCCCTTGGCGCCAGTAGTCCTGAATAACTTACAAAATAAAGTCTAAGGGGTGGGTAAGTATGAATCACGCTATGAAGATAAATATGGACTTGGGACTTTCTTCACATCATCAACAATAAGCACAAACACATAGAGAGAAATAGAGACTAAGGCAGTCTTCCATAATACATAAACATAATAAGGGTTGAGCTCATCACATACATTATCATATCCATATCCAACAACACCTCTACTCATGAATGGAATAGCGGACAATACATTTCTTGGGCTCACCCTAAAATGATAGTATCCAAAAATAGACAAGTCTTAACAAAAGCATGAAAGTAAAATGGATGTTTTCCGCAGAGTAGAGGACTCACCAAAAGCACTCTTCAAACAGACCGACTAGCTACGTGGAAGAGGATAATAGATAGGAGCTCCAGAACCTACATGATTAGATCACTTAGGCAAAAGTATGCACTAGTACTTTGAGTGTACTAGTATGTGGGCATGCAATGCAACAAAGCATAAACCATAAATTAGTGACAATATGATCATTTAAAATTTTTCTCAAGCCATACTACATAGGAGAATACATATGGAAAGTAAGGAATGCACACTTAATAAAATTTCATGATAAAATACTTAAACTTGGAATAATAAGGAACATAGATCATCATGCATAAGAAAAATCATAATACCTTTTAGGAACAACAAAGCATATATTTTAAGGAAAGGATCATTTTACTATAAGTGAACCATTAATATTCACAAGGAGAAAACCATGCACACTTCAAAAAAGAGAGTCATATACCTTCACGAGTAATACCATTAGTAATATCAAGGAGCCATGAACATATGTGAGGAAATCATTTGAGTTTGTAAAATGACGAGTTATATGATTTCAAAACACCATCCGTGGTAGTAAACATATTTAGACATAATAAGAAGGAGAATCTTGAAATCATGCCAAAAAGTTGGGAAAGAAAACCAACCTCTGAATGGAATCTTCTTCTTCTTCAAAGGAAGTGTCAGACTTATTGATGTAAGAAAGACGAAGATGCTTAAAACGATCATTATAAGAGGATATCTTTGGGACATGAGGGGAACATGAGCATATATAATAAAAACATAGATCAAGATTGACATATACCATAAGTTTTGAGGAATTCATAAAATATAGTGATAGAGACGGTAACCGACATAAATCATGTGAGCTAATCCATGAACTCCCAAAGTTTTCCCTACACTGGAAAAAAAGAGGGAAGCCACTTTGCCAAGGTGAACCTCCTAATGTCTAAGTGGATCCACTAAGCCTTATGTGAACTAGGTACTCACATCTAGTTCATGGAATAAGGTACTCACCTCAAGACCTCAGACTCGGGTACTCGCCTCAAGCCCTTATCTTTAGGGTACTCGCCTCTTAGCGATTTGGGTAATTGCCTCTAACCCGTTTTACCTACGGTGGCACATAATTTTGGGACTTGGGTATTTGCCTCTAGTCCACTTGGTGCTAGGTAGTTCTCTCACAAGAGTACAATATCATAGGTCATAGAATTATATCATTAAAATCATTTCAAGTCATGCAAGAGGGTGATTTATCAAATCCCCAACCCCTTAATATCATAAAGTCAAAGTCGTGAGATAACTCCTTAATCATACCTTGGATAGGAGATCCTCTACCATCAAACATTCATTCTTTAACTGGATGGGATATCCTCTACCATGAAACAATCATTCATAAATTGGATGGGAGATCCTCTACCATCAAACGTTCATTCATTAAGGACTTTTCATAAGCCAATAATAAACATAAAATGTTTCATAAGCCTTTATTCCTCATTATTTAGAAATTTGTACTTCAAAGATCATCAATTTAAATCATTCTTAAACAACCCATCACAATGCACATATCATCAAACCATTACATTATAATATAAAAGAAAGGGATTCATATCATTCATAACATTATCATGAGCTCATAGCATGGTTAATTGCCCTTCAACATTAGTAACATTCATAAATCACCTAGCTTGCCATAAGTCCTTCATCACTTAAGAGGTTTGCCACATAATTTAACCCAAACATGGTGGGTATATGTATTTAAGTTTAAAATAATAGAATCCAAGAGTAAGGAACATGAGAGAGGTAATATTGAAGTAATTTAAGAAGTCATTCAAACAACCCACCATCATACTTGTAAAACCCTAATTTGGGTGTCATGAAAACCATTCAAAAATTTATAATATTTTCAAGTCTTTGAAGGTGCCATAGCATACAAAGCTTTCATGTATTAAGTATATCATAATCACAATCATTAGCAGGAGCCCATTCATCAATGGATCAAAATCCAACAAATTCCCAACATATTTCATGCAATGGACTGATAGAATAAGGTACCCATAAAAAATTAGTCATTAGAATAAAAAAAATTGATAAAAATAGTTGGGGATCCATGGGTGGAAGGACCCATGGATTGCCGACCCACATACCTCAAATTCTTGAAATAGATAGAGGACACTTGATGAGACTTGGGGGACTTCACTTATGTTCTTGAATTCCAAAAAAGTTCTTGAAAATCTTTAGATTGAAGGAAGGATGATGAATTGGGAGGATTTTGGGAGTGTTTATGAGAGATTTACGGCATGGAATGGCTCAAGAAATGAAAGATTCCCATTTATATAGATATTGGGTTATTACCCAATTTTCCTCAAGTGAAAAAGAGGATTTTCAAAAATTTTTGACCTATGGTGTGACATGTTTGCGAAGCAGACTTGTTACAGTTTAGGGTATTTTCACATGAAGTTTAATTTTTATTTCCCGTTTTGGCCTAGGAATGAATTTAGGATAATTTTACACTATTGGGTAATAGGTCTGTGATGCGGAATGGTCGTATACTTTTCTGGTTAAGCCTCGAATCACCCAAAAAAATATTTCATCTAAAAATTAAAGATCACCCCTTTCCTACATAATTTTTCCCCTTAAATAAGAATCTGAAGTTGAAATTGCGAAATCATGCATGAATTTTTAAATATTCAAGAAATACTCTATTAGGGTATTTTTTCGAGGCATGGGAGAGGTGTTATAATAGTCTCTGGTCCCTACATGGTTAGATTATGTAGGCAAAAGAGTATAAAATAGTACGCTTGAATATACTAAGTATGCGGGCATGCAAATGTATATGAACATGTAATGCTACAAATCAATGTTAGATGACAAGAGCACATATATAGAAAGAAGCATATAGGAAAAAATATAATATCAATTTTCCATGAAATCCATGATACATGAATGTCTTAGTATACATAACATAGTGGGGATGTAACCTGAACCGACATAAGACCAAGTGAGCTATAACTTGGAACTCTGTCGTCTTTCACAGAATGGATAAAGAGGTAACCTACTTGCCAAAGGTAGATCCATACATAATCATCCCAATAAAGGGGCATAAACATGAACCTATATTTGGCACACAGTTATGTGAAATGAGACTTTATATAAGGGCCCTTAGGGATAGTCCCCCCCCCTCTTCCAATCAGATTTTGTTCTAATCATCATCCCATGAGAATACATACATATACGTGCTTGAAAAAGAGGCATAAGTCTTTTTAAAACATATCAATGCATACTTAGGCCTAAAGGCCAAACGCTTTTCGTAATCATGGACACTTGGGCTAAGAAGACAAATCATACTTCAATTCATACTTTCATGCTTAGTAATAGCTCCTACATACTTGTACATGTTGGTTTAAACACCTATAATTTCTCAAAGACCCAGATCATAGACATTATGTGATCACATACTTGTCATACCCATACTTCTCTTAAAAATATAGTTATAAATATAATTGGGTCCTAGCCTACATAAACTTCATGAAAATCAATGTTCATGCATGCATATTCCATCAATGATGAGAGAATAGCAAGGGCAATATAGGTTCAAATTTAAAATAACATAATAAGATAGACTCACACTTATATCATAAGGAAATCCACAAATAAAACATAATTTAGGATACCCATGCATAGATACATAAAGTGAAGGGACATGCATATTTAAACCTTCATAAAATCAATGCAATTTAACATAATAAGGCCTAAATGGTATTAAAAATATCAATTAAATACAACTCATAACTCAATTTAATCAAATCAACACTAATTTCAAAGACCCATATTCAAAGTAAGCTTGAAATTCATAAATTAAATAGTAAGAAGCTTTTGGGCCCTTCATGACTGAAAGGGATCATGAATCAATCCCACATACCTTGAGAAATCTAGAAGAATTTAGGTGGAATAAACTTGATTTGACACAACTTTGAGATCCTAGCTTGAATCCCCAATCACAAGACTTGTAGAGAGTGTTTTTAGGATTTGAATTCTAGATTCTAAGTGTAATGAATGAAATTGAATAAAGATGGAGGAGTATAGGCCTTTTCAGGAATTTAGTATAGGTTAGAAAGTCATGAACAACACTTTAAAATAATCAAAATTACAAGAAATCCATTAATGAAGCGGGCACTAAAAGGTGCCCAAGGGTTCCGTACAAGAGCACCATGGATCGTGCAAGGGTCCATGGACCGTACAAGGGTCTGTGGGAAGTGTCCCTCCTGACATTTAGAAAAAATTAGATCAAATGTGTTCTCAATGAAGGTGTCATGGTCCTTACAAAGCTTCACGGACTGTACAAGCTCCCGTACAAAAACCCAAGTTCAGAGACGGTGATTTGATACTTAGAATTTTCCAGGGGGCAAGGCTTCACGAGACCCAAGTACGACCTGTGGTGAGGTGCATGACCCGTACAAGCGTCCATGTTGGTTTCCTTAGCCACCCTATGGCTTTCAAGCCAAGGGCACCTACCACGAGCCACTTTCATGGCCAATGGTGAGAACCACAAGCCGTGAAGGGCTCAGTAGAGGGCCACTTGGTCTTGAACTCCACCATAAGCCAAAACACACAACACATATGGCCAAGGGCAGGCCCTAAGTGGCCTTAATGCCTCGTGGGACCTTCCACGACTTGTGGAGGTGGCCATGGAGTTCCAACTTGGACAAAAACTTTCATAAGTTAATTTCAAACATCGACAAGGCCTCCCGAGGTCCGAGTTCTCACATCATCTCCCCCTTGGGAACATTCGTCCTTGAACAAGCTAGAACATGGCTCAAAAGGCTTGACTTGAACATAAACTATTTCAACATGGAAACACAATTCATAAAATCATTAAGACTCATGTGAAAACATATTTTAAATCGTTTGCATGCATATATATGCATGTCATGTCACGAAACATAAGTGTGAAAGAATTAGGACAATTTAGAATATGAAGGACCTAATACAATAGGCTTGAGCAGATTGGAAAAGATAGGGGTATCATCTCATTATTTCCAGCTCTGCCTCCCAAGTAGCACTTTCCATATGTTGATTCCTCCAAAGCACTTTATTTGAAGTCACATCCTTGTTGCGAAGCCATTTCACTTGCATGTCAAAACTTTCAATCGAGACCTCTACATAAGTCAAATTCTCCTCAACCTCAACACCTTCCAAAGGTACAATCAAACTAGGATCACCAATCAACTTCCTTAACATTGACACATAAAACATCGGGTGAATAAAACTCATATCCAAGGGCTATTCCAATTTATAAGCCACATTACCAATACGCTCAACAATATCATAAGGTCCGATATACCGGGAACTTAACTTGCCCTTCTTACCAAAATGCATTACACCCTTCATAGGTGAAACCTTCACATAAATCCAATCATCAAGAAGAAACTCAAGGTCACTCTTCCTAACATCCGAAAAAGACTTTTGGAGACTTTGAGCCATCTTCAACCTTTCCCTAATCAACTTCACTTTTTTCATGGTCTCAACTACCAAATCCAGGCCTATCAATGCCATCCCGCCCAACTTGAACCATCCCACCGGGGATCTACACCTCCTTCCATACAAGGCTTCAAATAGTACCATAACAATGCTAGCATGAAAACTATTATTGTAGGCAAACTAAATAGGTGGTAGATAATCATCCCAATTTCCTTTGAATACCAACACACAAGCCCTCAACATATCCTCCAAAGTTTGAATTGTCCTTTCATCTTGCCCATCAGTTTGAGGATGGAAAGTGGAGTACTAAATTTCACCTTAGTACCAAACCCTCTTTGGAAAAATCTCCAAAAGTGAGAAGTAAATTGGGTACCATGATCTGGTATAATAGACATAGGCATATCATGCAATTTGACCAACTCTAAGATATATAACCTTGCATAAGCTTTAACATTGAATATAGTCATGGCTGGTAGAAAATGAGCCAATTTTGTCATCTGATCAACAATAACCCATATAGAATCAAATTGCTTCCCGGTACGGGGAAAACCAATTACGAAGTCCATATTCACATCCTCCCACTTCCAAGTAGGGATCTTAATATCTTGACTCAAACCACTGGGCCTTTGATTTTCCACCTTCACTTGTTGACAATTAGGACACTTGGATACAAACTTCTCTGTCTTTTTTCATACCATGTCACCGATACACTTCCCTCAAATCCCGATACATCTTAGTGGATCCAAAATGTATAGAATAACAAGAGTTGTGGTCTTCACACATGAGTACCACTCTAAGACCATCAACATCTGGAATACACAATCGATATTGATACTAAAGTACACCATCTCCCCCTTGGGAGAAGACCTCTACCTTTTTTTCATCAACCAACTTCTTCAACTCAACAAAAGATGGATCCAAGTCTTTCTTTGCCTTGACATAAACAACCACAGAAGATTCATGTAATGACCCGTTAGGTCATTTTAAAAATAAATCCTCTCTCTTTTATAAAATATTCTTTTAGTAAATTTAAATTGAAAATTTTAAACTATTCGATAATTATGGTTGTTTAATTGATGGGTAATTTTAGACAATTAATTTAATTAGTGGACTAAAATAATAATTTAGTTAATACCCTATATTATTTATCCTATATTTATTAAAAATAAGTTAATAGAATTTTTATAAAAATAAATAAGTAAATAAAAAGAAAGAAAGGGCTGCACATGCAACCCTATAAAAATTCAAATCAGAACCAAAAGAAACAAAAAAAAGGACGAACAAAAAGAAAAGAGGACAAAGAATAATTTACGGAAAGAAAAAAAAGAAAGGAGAAGAGAGGAAAAATTACGATTTTCATCCTAAATCATCAAGGTAATTATTCCCGTCCTTTCTAGTAAGTCTCTATAATATTATAAATAGGTTTTTAGGGTAGAAACGTGTACAGTTTATGAAAAATATAGTCTAAGGTTCATAGAATAGAATCTTGATTTGGGGGTCGAATAATAATCCGTTTTAGCTGAAATTTGACATATAAGTTTATTTTTTTATGAGTAAACATAATTTGAAAGAAATTTTCAGATTCGAATTTGAGGGCTCGGGGTGACTTTTTAACCCGATTTTTGAACCGAAAATAAATATAGCAGTATAGGTGTCATCAGATTCGTATTCTTATGTAGATTATGTATTTGAACAGATTTTGATCATCCGAAAGCATTACGAAAGACTCAAATTTTGAAGTGATTTTTTGATTAATTGAGGCAAGTGAACTTTCAAAACTTTGTAATTCTCGTAGAATTCTCAAATTTTCCTTTCTTCTATGTGTGATGCATGAAATATTTGTGATATTATAAAAAATGAGGTTATTAAATGTAAATATGAGTTGGTGTGGTGTTATAACACTTGAATTGAAAAATGTGGTTAAGTGATGAGCATTCTATATTGCGATATATTGTTGTGGTTGGTGATTATGAGTGGATTTATTTGTGGACATCATCTCATGTTCATTCATTCTATATAACACATACTTGCATTGGTTCTGGTTGTAAATATGAGAGAGATAGTGATAATTGGGGTCGAGGTCTTTATCGGTTAAGATGTGATGCCGAGGTCATTGTCGACGATATTATGATACTGAGGCCGAGATTTTTACCGGTCGAGATGTGATGCCGAGGTCATTGCCAGTGATATTACGATACTGAGGTCGAGGTCTTTCCTGGTCGAGATGTGATGCCGAGGTCATTACTGGCGATATTGTGATTTGAGGTCGAGGTATTTACCGGTCGAAATGTGATGCCGAGGTCATTACCGGTGATATTATGATACTATGATGCCGAGGTTATTGCCGGAGATATTGTTATACTGAGGCCGAGGTCGTTATCGACGATTATTGCATAAACATTTGCATCTTATCCTTGCATATTCTTGTTTGGCATAATGTTATTCCTGTGATTGACTGTGTTATCACTTGTGAGTTATGGCTTGTGATCTTAAATTGTGGTATTGTGAACACTATATTATTATGCATTACGTGTTGCTGTGCTGGGCTGAAATTTCTATGTAGGTTGGAGTTGTGGAGGTCCGTTGGGATGACAGGAGTTTGTGTATTCTATTAGAATTGTTTTGTTTCTTTAGTTGACTTGCTGGGTACCGTGTGGTTGGTACTCACCCCTTGCTTCTATATTTTTATAGGTTATGCTGTCGGATCTTTGTGATACTCTCTCTTCTCTTTTTATCCGAGTCTTTCTTTGGAGATTAGTGAGGTAGCTATTTGTCATCTCAGTGAGACTCATCCTCCTATTTATGATCTTGTTCTACTTTGGATACAACATCATTTGAGACTTGTATTTTTCTTTCAAATTCATTGTAACACATTAGAGGCTTGTGCACGTGACAACCATGTTTTGGGGGATTTTAATTTAGTTGACTTATTATCCACAGTTAAACTTTTATTTTTAATTATTTCTTTCGCACTTTATTGTTATCATTGGGTTTTAGGTTGACTTGTCTTGATGGGATTAAACAAGTTCCATCACGCCCATTTTTGGATCGTGACAGATGGTATAAGAGCCCCAGGTTCATATGTCTCACATATGTACAAGTCGAGTCTAGTAGAGTCTCGAGGATCAGTATGGAGACGTCTATACTTATCTTTGAGAGGCTTTGAGGACTATTAGGAAACATTCTTTTGTTTATTCCTTCTCCATCGTACGTTCTTGATTCGGTGTGATTCATATAGCTTTATTTTATTCCCTCTCACTTATAGGCATGATTCGTGCTTCGTTCTTTATGTGAGCAGTTAGTAGGTTGTATATGTATTGAATCTTAGATCCAGTACTAAAGTGTAAGTGATATACTTATAAAAATTAAAATGCTCGACGATTAAAAAAGATTGAGTAAGGTGATAACTCGCTGGTGCACTTTGAGGATACTTGAGTGATGAGATCAAACAATGAATATTGAGGGATTTCATGAATGTGTTATCCTTTTTGGTATTAGTTATCCAACCACACAAACAATATTGATGTAGTATATACGATATCAGAAGTGGTTCAACAATTAAAGGTGGAATGTTAAAGAGATAGCTAGATAATGAATTCTGTAAATCTGTAAACTACTATTACTAAAGTGTCATAAGTTGTACGGATTGTTTAGATAATGATGAGAATGAGTTTTTGCCAATCGAGGTCAGAATTCGTATTATGGTTTCATAGATCGAGTGGATACTAGAGAGGATCATGATACAACTATCACAATGATACTGACGCTCATTTGGTTATGGTTATGGAGTGTGTTACTTTTGCTAGTGACTGAATTTATGAAAAAAATATGTATCACTTAAGTTAGAGTCATGATGGATTGGATAATGCTTTGCAGCTATTTGATGGGTAGAAGTATGCTTTCTTGATAGGTATGATGTGCTCTAGTGGTGGATCTAATGGACTTTCATGATATAGTACTAGTGGTATATGAAAAAACTAATATGTCAATTGTCAAGTGTGAATACTATCTACTTAAGGAGTTATTAGTTGTATCATAGGCTCATTTAATAAGATTTGATGTTGCATTCATATTTGAGAAATTTACTAGTTTGTTACTCTAGATGCTTGGGTTAAACATTATTTATAAGAAAGATTTTAGTAGTGGATCTTTGGTACAATTACTGCATTTAGGTTGTGAGATGTATTTGAGGAATTTTAAATGAGCACTATAGATCCATAATAAGATCCAAGGGAGTGGTTCAATATCGAAAGGATAAGTGGATAATATCAAAATGATAAGCTTATGAGTAAGAAAAGTCCCAGTGAATATACTTGTGCAAAGCCAATTGAAAATTTTAGTAAGAAATTATATTAAGAATCTAGTTAGTCCTTTAAATTCGATCGACATAAAAGATTTAGGTGTCATATCAATGATGAGGTTAACCTTGAGATGATGACAACGACTATAGAACATAATGGTAATAAGAGTCTGTGATGGAAAAAGATCAAGATGCAATCATACGATAAGAATTTTTGATTGAATGAATTCAGTATGGTAAACACAATTTGCAGGTATCAAAAGTTATATTTGCTACTATTTGATGAGCATTGTGATCATAAGAAAAGATGTAGAATGTGTTGAGATACTGCTTTAATAGAATTGAAAGAAGCTAGTGTCATAAACGAATAAATTAATGAGATGCAAGGATATTTACTCTATTGGTGAACGAAAAGAATGTATCTTTTGATAGAGTAGAGAATTGAATTTAAAGTCATGTGGTTTCATTTGTTTTGTTTTAGTTATGGTGATAGTGTTACATATCATTGATCTGGGTTAGAAAACTATTGGGTAATATAAAAAAAAATATCTATATATGTGCATCTTAAATATGGTGGTAAGCTATTATTGTAATTTTGAGGATGATAATTAGTACATTGATTTTTTTTAAGAGATATGTAAGGTTGATAAAGAGGTGATCAATAAAAAGTTAAGATACATGAATTAAAGATCTCAAGTTATGAGCTAATACTGATAGATAAAGGAATTGGGGTACAAGTTATGATAAAGATTAAGTTTTCATTGTTAGTCTACATTTGTGGTAGTATATTTGTCAAGATATGAATTTGTAAGGTAAGAAATAATGGATAGCAATGAGTATTTAGCATTTGAAGGAACTTGCATGTGGTTTAGGCCATAAATTTAGTTTTTTTTATTGTTGAAGGACCTAAAGAAGTGTTCCACTTAAAGTTTTTACTTAGAGCATGAGATAAAATGTCATGTGTTGTTGATCAGAGAACTAAGTTGATAAGTGAGTTAGTGAAGGAATAAGAATCTGATATGTTGAAGAGTTCAGGGTATTTAAAGTTTTTGTCATATGAAGAATCTAAGAAAGGTGAAGGAATAAGACCTCCCGTATAGACCCTTGATTCAGAATTAAAGGTTTTACTAGTTTTTGACTTTGAGCTCAGATATGACCATGAAAGGTGTACTTGTTCAACACAGATTCACTAGGATTTTATTAGTGACTTTTATGAAGTTTGAGTTTTGATTCGAGTGACAAATAATGATGTTTGAAATATGCTACATTTTTATATTGGTCTAGATGGTTCTATTATGATAGATGACTTATAGGGGCTCTATAGTGTGGATTTACTATTCTACATAGATTATTATGATGCGCTACAGGGACACGTGATGATAACTAGAGGTCGCGTGCTTATGGTATGCAAAATTATTAAGGTGACTGAATCTCTCTAAGTGTTGACATGAGGTATATGATTATTAGAATGGTACTGAATTTTGGTATGTGAAAAAAATTGCATGAATTGACTTTAGGTATAATTAAATAACTTTACCTTGATGAGAAAAGTACTATCAAATTTGAAATCAATGTTATCAGCTTTGGGTGTGACTCATATCTACAAGAAATGCTTAAATGAAAAGAGAGAAAACTATAGTTTGAAATATTTGAAGGTGACAATGTGTTGCTAAGAAAACTGTGATACTAGTAACAATTTGAGAGAATGGTAAATGATCAATATAGCTATGATGTTTCGTTAGTATTAAGAGTGTTGTCTTTGATGCAGTATTGTGAGTAATATATGAAGTTTGATAAATTAAGTATGTGTACGATTGTACTGGGAACTAGACAAGTTGATTGTGAGTAGCTTAAAAAATAATAATTCAAAAAAAGGGGGTAAGATGAATGAAAATATTAGATAGGAGCACTATGAAAGTGGTATCTTGTATCATTCAACCTTGATTCTGTGCAATCTTACATGACTACCTACTTCATTATGTACATGTTTTAGAGTATTACTCCCTATCTATTTACTCATGTCCTCACTTTTGTAGACGAATTCTTAGTGGTGGATCGGGTGAACCGATCCTGTAATTTTCTCTTAGTAAGATAGGATGTTTACGCAGACCTGATTATTTCAATTATGACAGATTTAGTATTGTTTGGGATAGTTGAAGTGTACAAGTGGTTCTACACACACAACTTTGCTTATGTGAATTTATCGAAGAACTACCATAAATATTTATAGTTGTCCAGCAGTTTTAAGATTCATCTCGTCGTTGATGTTATGTTCAGACTATGTAGGATTGAATGTGGGGCCTGTTGGTTCTAGCTCTAACACTCTTAAGGGTTGTTTACAATCACTACTATTGATCTAGTATTTCTGATAGTGTTTAAAGATCACATTTTATAACTCAAGCTCGTGGGAAGATTTGATTGTGAGAATGAAATCTTATCAAAATCTACGACGGGTTGTGCATTAGGAGTGTGAGATGGTTGATTTCGATGGAATGATCTTCAACAACTTATCGTCCTTCTCCTTCTTTATGTTTGAGGACGAACATGATTTTTAGTGGTGGATAATGTAATGACCCGTTAACCTACAGAAGAGGAGATGATTCGATGTTTTTTTTGAGGAATGAGGACACAACTAAGGATTGAGACTTGGTCACTAGTTACAACATGCCACTCTTTTCTAGATATAGTTGATCACGCCCGCACCTACGGGTGTCAAAAGAATATGAATGTCACACTCAAAATCCCATTAAGGCGGACTGACACCCGTTGCCGACCAGTCTCGGGAGAACCAACCTGTAATTACACTATCTATTAACATTATAAGGTATTTCCACACTCAACATGCCTTTAGGAAAATAGAAAGTAATAACAAGCCAAAAGGAAATGCATA
>JBCEWC010005783.1:0-24268 GCA_038996855.1 Solanum aculeatissimum | reverse complement strand
AACAATTAGCAAAGTCAAACTTAGTCAAGGTCTTCTTCCCCGAATTCTCCAAGCTTTCTTCAATGGAGGCCAAGAGAGTCTTAGAATTTCAAAAGTGACTGTAGGAAAGTTTGAATGGATGGATGAGGGTTTGGGGAATGTTTTAGGGGTTTAGGAGGCCTTAGGGTACCAAAAAGGGTCTTAAGGAAATGTTAAATCATGAAATTACCATTAATAAAATGCAACTTTCCGAGACTAAGCAGAGTCAAACGGTGCTACAGTGCCCATAACACTGCCTCACGGACCGTCTCCCTGCACCATCTCACTACACTTAGACAAATGTTTAACTCGAACTCTCAGAGGACTTTCTAGAACACTTGACGAGTATTTTAATGGACCATTTGAAATTTGACTAGACATGTAAGGGTCTCGTGACCCTTGACTTAGACTCCTAAACTCAGAAATGTCTTGTCCAAGCTACTGTCCCACTTGACGGGACAGTACACGGGATGTCCAAGCTCAAACGAACCGTTTAGGTGTCCGTGGCTCAACACTTGTCTTATGGGGTGGTTCCTGGACACCCCTAGCTCACTGGAGCACCCCACGACACCCCACATGGACCGTGACAAGTTTCACGGACCGTGTCCCTGCCCTTAGCGACTTTTCTGAGATTATCTCCAATGTCTTCCGAATTTCAGACAGTCCCACTGTTTGGGCCATAACTCATTCATCCAAACTCCAAATTGAGTGAAACTAGTTGCGTTGAGAATATAACGCAAAGAGATTCAATTTTATTTATAGTATCCCACATGTTTCAACCCACATAAAAAGTTATGACCATTTGAATTGCACTGCCAAAACTATCCCTCTAAGCCACCAACTAGCCCATTTTGTGTTCGGCCACTTAAACTCAAGTCGTGGCTACCAAAACTTAACCATGACCAGTAGTACATCATATAAGGCCAACCATAATGAGATTTTAAAAAAATTTGGGTTGTTACAGGTCACCACTTGATCCAATATTGCAACAACATTTCAAAATTCAGCATGAGTCACTTGCTTCCCCATAGGCTCTTGACGGACTTGCTCCTCATTAATCGGGTCCTATCTAGGGATATAGGCTCTTTGTGGAGACTTTTTCTATAAAAGTGACAAGAACACCATTAAAATCAAGAAACCTTATGAAATGGTTCATAGCATGACATAAAGGACAATAAAGTGAGACAATTCCTAAAACACCACTGTAATAACCTAGAAATTTTCAAAATTTGTGATGTTGTTTGAGGGCTGATTTGAACCTATCTTGGTTAGCTTATGAGTTTTCCGAGTCTCTCTTGCATGACCGTCTTGGAAGAAATCGTATTGGTTAAGTTTTGCTTGACGTCTTATTGATGTACTGCTTTTAAATAGTCATATCTCTTGGTACCGAATGAATTGTGTGGGACATAACCTATCAAATCAAAGCTCTTTGAGTTATATTTCCAACACACTTATCTTCACTTAATTCGGAGTTCGGATGTGGAAGTTATGATCTTCACAGTGAGACTGAATGTGCATGGAAAGTATTCTAGAGAAGGGAAGAGGTTTTTGGTCTAAGGCGCTGCCTCATAGAGGACCACGGGCTGTATGTGGCCTCACTGTCCGTGAGGCAGGTCGTGTCATCTCTCACGAGGCGTGGTAAAGTATTTTGGGATGGCCTTGGCCTACGAATAAATTCTATGTATAAGGTTAACATTCTAGAATTAGTGTCGTCTTGAATATGGGGTTCACAGGCCATGTGAGGGCTCAAGAACCATGAACCAGTCCGTGTGGGTTCTAGTGAGCAGCCAAGTCTTTGATCCAAGGGAGGCTTCACGGACCACCTCATGGTCCGTGTGAATCCTCATGGTTCATGTACCTGGCCGTGTGGTTGCGAGAAGAGAATTTTTCTAAGTATGGAATGTTCGTGGTAAAAGTTAGTTCCAAGTGTGCCTTCATGGAAGGGACTCATGGACCATATGGCCCCTCATGTTTCGTGTAGTTAATCGTGTGGGACACGTTTCAAATTTTCCTATCCATTGCTAGATTGAAGCTCTTCATCCAATAAGGACTCACGGCAAGGCTCACGGACTGTGAGTCACTACACAGTCTGTGTAGTGCAGTTTTTTAATGACAGTTTCCAGTTTTCTTCCTTGTTTCATTAATAGTTTAATTTTAATTTTTTAACTAATCCTAAGGTCGTTTTGGCATTTTAAAACTCTCCTAAACCCCTTATTTATCCCTATTCACTCTCATTCCATTAAAATCTCTTCAATTTCCCTCAATTGCTCTCAAGCTCCATTGAAGACAAGGCTTGGAAATCAAGGGAAAGCTCAAAAATTCTTTAAATTTTTCTTGTCCTTCTTGATTAATCAAGCAAGGTATGTGGAATTGATTCATGGTTCTCCTTTCAACCATGAAGACCCAAGACTTTCTTCTTCAATTTTGATGAATTTTACTTACTTTGAAATTGGATCTTTTGTGAATGATTTAATTCTATTGAGTTGTGGGTTATGTTTAAATGCTAATTTAAAAGTGAATTAACCCCCTAATTGTTGAATTCCGTTGATTTTATGAAGATTAAAAAATGCATGTCCCCTTTGTTCTTCAATTCAAGCATGGTAGTATGAATTATGCTTTTTATTGATGATTTCATTATGTTATGAGTTTGAATCTATTTTATTGAAATGTTTTAAATGTTGAAATTAATTGCCCAAGCTATACATTGATCATTCAGGCATTGCATTCATGAGCATTAAAGACTTGACTTGATGAAACTCTTGATAAGGCCATTGAAGACAAGGCTTGGAAATCAAGAGAAAGCTCAAAAATGCTTTAAATTTTTCTTGTCCTTCTTGATTAATCAAGCAAGGTATGTGGAATTGATTCATGGTTCTCCTTTCAACCATGAAGACCCAAGACTTTCTTCTTCAATTTTGATGAATTTTACTTACTTTGAAATTGGATCTTTTAGATTGTGAAGGATTTAATTCAATTGAGTTGTGGGTTGTGTTTAAATGCTAATTTAAAAGTGAATTAACCCCCTAATTGTTGAATTCCATTGATTTTATGAAGATTAAAAAATGCATGTCCCCTTTGTTCTTCAATTCAAGCATGGTAGTATGAATTATGCTTTTAATTGATGATTTCATTATGTTATGAGTTTGAATCTATTTTATTGAAATGTTTTAAATGTTGAAATCAATTTCCCAAGCTATACATTGATCATTCAGGCATTGCATTCATGAGCAATAAAGACTTGACTTGATGAAACTCTTCATAAGGGTTTTGACCCTCTTGACTTAACTCGACTTGATTTTGGTAAGACATGGGAATTGACTAAAATGTGATCACATCTTGTCTTGATATGGCTCTATGAGCATCTTGGGTGTTTTACACCATATTGTTATGTTAGAATGAGCTACTCCTATCCATTGGTCTTTGGATATGATTATTGAAACTCTTGTTTGGCTTTTTAGCCTAATTATCGAAAGACTTGAAAGATGATTTAGGCTTTTTAGCCAACTTTGCATTGCTTTGACTTGAAGTATTGCAATCTCCATTTTGAAAGCACGTATATGTATATGTATTCCCTTGGAATGAGACTTATTATCGAGGGATTGGATTCAGGATGGACTCTCTCCAAGGATCCATACCCCATTCCATCAAACCATATGCCAACGTGAGATATCTCCCAAGATGGGATGACTTGTTTGTACCCCCTATTTAGGGTGGCTTGGGATCTACCTGGCAAGTAGTCCAATTCTAAGGAGTAGCTCGTTTGGTCTCTCTTGTTGTCAGTTTAGGTCACATCCTCATTATGACTATGTAGGTTTGCATTCATACATCATAGCACTTCATGGCATATTGGAATCATACTTCTCCTTGATTATGTATATTCTTTCTATACTTATATGTGCCCTCATCATCTAGCTTTGTAGTAAGTTCATGTTCATATGCATAGCATGCCCGCATACTTAGTGCATTATATATACTAACCCATATTCTTTATCTACATGATCTAACCATGTAGGGAACGGAGACGACATTCATCCACCATTGAACGCTTAGTTGAGATTCGTTAACTTATTGTTAGTTGTGAGCCTTATACTCCAAGGGCAACATCCACCTTCTTCTATCTTATGTTTTGTTACATTTTATCTATCTTGTGACTTGAGGGTGAGCTCAGATTATGTCGAGGCCCCATCTTATTCTATGTAGAGGCATTGTTGGACATATTGGATTCTATTGTACACCGTACTATGTGCTTATTTGAGATGTTATGACTATTTATGCTATGCTATGCTATGGCTATTTATGCTTTGACTATGCTTTTGCTTATGTTATTATGTTTTGATGGATGAGAGTGTGCTTATGTTGAAAGTCCCTAGCCCCTGCTTGCCCCCATAGATTGAGTCATACTTACCCGCCCCTTAGAACGTAATTGTTATGTGTTATGTGATTCGTGCTTATCCCATTCCTAGTAATGTCCCCATAGCTTGAATCCAAAGCTCCAGAATCCCTTAGACTTATGTGTTATTTATTGTATTATGCACTTCCGAACCAATGATGTGTGCGATGATGCTTAGATGGCTTGATCAAGGACTATCGGGTTCTCTTTTGCCATGTCACGTCTAGGCCCTACTCTCGGGTCGTGACAGCCATCATAGCCTCTCGCCCATAGGTATGGTGCACAACACACCTAAAAATAAGACTGTACTTGATGCGACATGTTGGACTTCAAGGATTATTTATAAATCTAATAACTTTGATACCATCTTTGTCACGACCTGGAAATAGGGCCTAGGTGTGACATGGAGAATGAGAACTCGAGAGTCCTCAAACAAGCTTCTTAGCATCATTTTACACATCATTGGTTTAGAAGAATATAATTTAACGATAAACACATAATTCTAAGGGATTGCGGGGCTTTGGACTCAAGCAATGAGGATGTCATGGGGGAAGGAATTTGCATGAATCACATAGTAATTAACAAATAAGTTCTAAGGGACGGGTAAGTATGACTCATGCTATGGGGATAAGGAAGAGCTGGGGACTTTCCACATAATCATATTTCCATTAATCATCTCATAATAGCATAAACATAATCATCTCATCTATGCATAATACATAATCATAACATCTCAAGTATACACATAACATATTCATATGGAAGACTCCATGATGTCCAACAATGCCTCTAGTCTAGATTAGGGCAGTGGCCAAGACATGTCCTAGGCTCACCCTAAAAGTAAAAACATAATAAACATAACATAAGAGCTAGATAGAAGGTGGATTTTATCCCTAGAACATCGGACTCACCATAATGATACTCAAAGATCCAAGCTAACCGTCAAGAGGTGGATAGATGTAGTTTATGGTCCCTACATGATTAGATCATGCAGGCAAAAGAGTATGTATTAGTACATTTGAATGTACAAAGTATGCGAGCATGCAATGCATATGAACATGTATAACTTGTAAATCAATGTTGGATGACAAGAGCACATATAAAGAAAGAAGTATGTTAGAAAGGATACCATAACAATATGCTTTAATCCATGATGCATGAATAGTACTTAATCATAAAATATAGTGAGGATGGAACCTCAACCGATATAAGACCAAGTGAGCTATAACTTTGAACTCCTCCATCTACCCCATAACGGATAAAGAGGTGACCTACATGCCAAAGGTAGATCTATTCTTCTTATACCTAAAAAGAGGCATAATCATTCCTATACTAGGCATATAGTTTGACAAAAAAAAAGTATAGACCCTTGGGGATTTTCCATTATGCCTCTAATCCCTCGGTGCTAAGCCATCATCCCACCAGAATATGTATACGTAACATACTTTTGAATAGAGGAAATGTACTTTAAAACCATCATCATGCATACTTGGACCTAAAATCAAAATCACATTCTTGCTTTCATGCATACATGGGCTAAAATCTAAATCATACTTAGTGATATACTTTCATGCATAGGAATAGCTCCATTATTTTCATTCTTAATGGTGTAAACACCCATAGTTGCTCAAAGAGCCATATCATAGACATAGTGTGATCACAACCTTTTCATACCCATTCTTTACTTGGAAACATAGTCATAAACATAGTTGGGACTTAGCCCACATCATAACTTCATAAAATCTATGCTCATGAATGCAAATGCCATGAATGATGATAGAATAACATGGGAAATAGAGATCAACATTTAAATCATCATAACAAGATAGATTCATTCTTAAATCGTAATAAAATCAACAATTATAAATATAATTCATACTACCCTTGCTTGAATTGAAGACTTAAAGGGACATGCATAATTGAATCTTCGTAATCTCAATGCAATTCATGATAATTGAACTTATACCACTTTAAAATTATCAAATAAGTACAACCCATACTTTAATTTAATTAAATCCACATTAATTTAAAAGACCCATATTCAAAGTAAGATTAAATTTCATAAAATCTAGTGTAAAAGAGTTTTGGGGTCTTCATGGTTGAAAAGGACCATAAATCAATCTCACATACCTTGATTAACTAAAAGCCCTAGGGAGAAAAATAATTGAAGAGAAGACCTCCTTGGATTCCAACTTGAACCTTCAACCCACACTTGGAAGAGAGCTTTAGATAAGAGAGTTTGAATATTCTAAGTGAAATGAATTGATTTGAATGATAATGGAGGGGCATAGGTTAGTTAGATGATTAGGAGGGCTTAGGAAGTCTAAAATGACCTTAGGGAAATACCAAAATTACAATTAAACCATTAATGAATGAGTGTAAAAAAAAGATTTCCAGGGGATCAAGAGAGGCTTCAAGGGTCATGATCCTCCATATGAACCGTTAAATGGTTCACAACCCGTATAGGGTCCATTGGTACATTGCCTTAGCCAAATTTGATGTGCGGTCCCTATACAGGCGTCTTTATGGAAAATGTCATAACTTCTTAATCTAAACTCCGAATCAAGTGAAACCAAGTGAGTTGGAAAAGTAACACAAAGAGACTCAATTTGATAGGTCATGGACCACCCAATTCTTTCTTTGCTAAGAGATATGACAATTTAAAGTTGACCCTTCCAACGGTTCACATGAAAAACTCAACCAATGGAATTCCTTTAACCATGGCTTGATAAAGGAGACACATAATAACCATAAACCACTCCAACAAGATTGAAATCAATGAATTTCACATCGATAACATTTTCAAAATTCCAGGTTGTTACATCATCTCCCCCTTGGGACCATTCAACCTCGAATAAGCTAGAACAAGGCTTGGAAAGCTTGACTTTCACAAGAAACATCTCAACATAAAGACATGATGAATAATTCATCATTTGAAAATTATAAAGTCATTAAAACTCATGTTAAAACATCATTTAAATCATTCTTGTGCACATGTATGCATGTCATATCATGAAACTCAAGACTTAAAAGAATTAGCACCATTTAGGATGGAAAAAACCTAGTACCTTAGGCTTGAGTAGATTGGAAAAGATAGGGGTATCGCCTCATCATGTCCTACTCCGCTTCCCATGTAGCACTCTCCACATGTTGATTTCTCCAAAGCACTTTAACTGATGTCAACACCTTATTGTGATGCCGCTTTACTTGCCTATCCAGAATTTCAACTAGTACCATTTCATAAGTAGTGTTCTCCTCAACCTCAACACCTTCCAAAGGCACAATCGATTTGGGATCACCAACTAACTTCCTCAACATGGACACATGGAACACCAGGTGAATAGAACTCATATCCAAAGGCTAATCCAATCTATAAGCCACCTTACCAATCCGCTCAACAATCTCATACGCTTCGCCATATCGGGGAAATAACTTACCCTTCTTACCAAAATGCATTATACCCTTCATAGGTGAAACCTTCACATAAATCCAATCACCAACATAAAACTTAAGGTCCCTCTTTCTAACATTTGAACAAGACTTTTTGCGACTTTGAGCCATTTTCAACCTTTCTCTAATTAACTTCACCTTCTCCATAGCCTTAACCACAAAATTGGAGCCTATCAAAGCCATCTCACAAAACTCAAACCATCCCACCGGGGACCTACATCTTCTCCTATATAAGGCCTCAAGCAAAGCAACATCAATGCTAGCATGAAAACTATTATTATAGGCAAACTCAATAAGCGATAGATGATCATCACAATTTCCTTTGAATTCTAATACACAATCCCTCAACATATCTTCCATGGTTTGAATTGTCATCTCAGCTTGTCTATCGATTTGAGGATGGAAAGCGGTGTTCAATTTAACTTTAGTACCAAGCCCCTTTTAAAATGATCTCCCAAAGTGAGAAGTAAATTGGGTACCACAATCCGATATAATAGACATACGCACTCCATGCAACCTAATCAACTCTAGAATATACAACTTTGCATAATCATTGGCATCGAAGGTAGTATTGAGCGATAAAAATTGAGTTGATTTAGTCATCTGACCAAAAAAAAACCAAATAGAATCAAATTTCTTCTGGGTGCGGGGCAAACCAACCAAAAAATCCATATTCACATCTTCCCATTTCCATGTAAAAATATCAATAGCTTGAGCCAAACCACCAGGCCTTTGATCTTCCACCTTCACTTGTTGATAATTTGGGCACTCAGATACGAACTTGGCTATCTCCTTCTTCATACCATGCCACCAATACACTTCTCTCAAATTCAGATGCATCTTAGTGGACCCCGGATGAATAGAATATTGGAGGTTGTGGGCTTCACTCATGATCAACTCCCTAAGATCATCAATATTCAGAACATACAATATATCTTTATAACAAAGTATATCATCTCCCCCTTAGGAGAAAACCTCTATCTTTGTTTCTGCAACCAACTTCTTTAACTCAACCAAAGAAGGATGTAAATCTTATTTTGCCTTGACATCAACAACCACAGAAGACTCAGACCCATTTTGAACAAGAATACCACCATCATCAAAGTCAGCTAATCTAACACCCAACCTAGCCAAATAATGTACATCCTTTACTAATTCCTTCTTCCCTTTATCAACATGATACACACTACCCATAGATAGAAACCAACTAAGAGAATCGGCTACAATATTCACCTTGCCAAGATGATACAAAACACTCATGTCGTGGTTCTTAAGTAGCTCAAACCATCTCCTTTACCTCATGATAAGATCTCTTTGGGTGAACACATATTGCAAACACTTATGATCATTGAAAACATTGACATGAACCCCATACAAGTAGTGTCTCCAAATCTTTAAAGAAAATACTACCACCGCCAATTTAAGATCATGAGTCGGTTAGTTTTGTTCTTGCACTTTCAATTGCCTCGATGCATAAGCAATCACCTTACCATGTTGCATAAGCACACAACCCAACCCAATCCAAGAAATATCACAATATACCACAAACCCATCTAAACCATTTGGTAGAGTCAAAACATGAGCCAATTTGAGTCAATCCTTCAACGTCTGAAAACTCTTCACACACTCACCCAACCATACAAACTTAGCCTTCTTTTGAGTCAGCTTAGTCAATAGAGATGCAATGGATGAGAAACCTTCAATAATAACCAGCCAACCCAAGAAACCTTTGAGTATCATACGAAGACAATGGTCTAGGACAATTTATTACTGCCTCAATCTCCTTTAGATCAACCTTAATACCATCACCGGATACAACATGACCAAGAAAAGCAACTTTGCCTAACCAAAACTCACATTTACTAAATTTGGCAAATAATTGCTTCTCCCTCAAAGTCTAAAGAACCAACCTCAAATGACCCATATGTTCTTTCTCACTTTGAGAGTAGATCAGAATATCATCAATGAAAACAACTGCAAAGTTATCAAGAAAGTGCTTGAACTCACGATTCATAAGGTTCCTAAACATAGCTAGAGCATTGGTCAAACTAAACAACATTACCACCAATTAAAAATGGCTATACCTAGTATGGAAGGCCATCTTGGGAATATCACACTCTCTTACCTTCAGATAATGATAGCCAGAATGAAGATGTATCTTTTAGAAATGAGTATCCCCTTGAAGTTAATCAAACAAGTCATTGATTCTAGGTAACGGGTACTTATTCTTGATGGTTACCTTATTCAAATGTCGATAGTCGATGCACATCTGAAGTGACCCATCCTTCATCCTTACAAACAACATAAGAGCCCCCCCAAGGCAAAAGTTTTGGCCTAATAAAGCCTTTCTTCAACAAGTCTTTCAACTAATCCTTCAACTTTTTTAACTCAGTCGGGGCCATACGATAAGGAGTAATAGAAATAGGTTGAGTATTCAGAAGGAGATCTATGCCAAAATTCACTTCTCTATCAGGAGGAATACTGAGAAAATCTTCAAAAAAACACATCTAGAAACTCATTAACCATCGGAACCAACTCAATAATAGGATATTCAGACTCCACATCTCTAACCCTCCCAATATGATTGATGCACCCCTTAGAAATTATCTTTCGAGATTTTAGATAGGAAACAAATCAACCTTTAACAATAGAGTCACTACCCTCTCGTTCCAAAATAGGCTCATTAGGAACCTCCAAAGCTAAGGGCCTCTCCTCAGCCCTCAAGAATGCCAAACTCCCCATACTAGTAGCCTTCTATCTCAAAGCATCTTTTACTACATTTGCTTTCCCAGGGTAGTATAGAATAAAGATATCAAAGTCCATAAGAAACTCTGACCACCTACATTATCTCATGTTCAGATTAAGCTGAGAAAAGATGTATTTGTGACTCCGATGATCGGTGAAGATCTTTCGATGCACCCCATAAAGATAATGTTACCATAACTTCAACACCAACACCATCACAACCAACTCCGAATCATGGGTAGGGCAGTTTATCTCATGCACCTTTAACTGTCTAGAGGCACTAACACCTTTCTCCTGTACATCAATACACCACCTAAACCCTTACTAGAAGCATCATAATATACCATAAATGATACTCCCTTCTCGGGCAAAGCAAGAATAGGTATCGAAGTCAACAAATCCTTGAGGTTTTTAAAGCTTGCCTCACACTCCTCCGTCCACTGAAATGCCATATTCTTTTGAGTAAGTCTGGTCATACGGCTACTATAGAAAAGAAAACCTTAAATAAAATATCGATAATACCCTACCAAGCCAATGAAAGTCCGAATCCCAACCACAGAAGTAGGCCTAGACCACACATGAATAGTTGCTATCTTGGCTGAATCTACCAAGATACCATACTTTGTCACCACATTCCGAAGGAAAGCCATAAACTCAAACCAAAACTCACACTCTGAGAACTTGGCATATAATTTCTCTTCTCTCAATCTTTGGAGTACAATCCTTAAGTGATGAACTTGGTCGGCCACACTCTTAGAGTAAACTAAGTTATCATCAATAAACACGATCACAATTATATATAGGTAGGGTTTTAACACTCGGTTCATCATCTCCATAAAAGAAGACAGGGCTTTAGTCAACCCAAATTACATAACCACAAACTCATAATGACCATAACAGGTCTTGAACGTTGTCTTTGAGACATCAGACTCCCAAACTCTTAACTTATGCTAGTTGGACCTCAAATAAATCTTGGAGAATACTGAAGCACCCTACAACTGGTTTAAAAGATCATCAATGCAAATCAAATGATTTTTTTTGGGTACTCAGATACATACCTGGCTATATCCTTCTTCATACCATGCCACCAATACACTTCTCTTAAATCCTGATGCATCTTAGTGGACCCCAGATGAATAGAATATTTGGAGTTATGGGCTTCACTCATGATCATCTCCCTAAGATCATCAACATTCAGAACACACAGCCTATCTCTATTCTGGAGTACACTATCTCTCCCTTCAGAGAAAACTTCTATCATCTTTTTGGCAACCAACTTCTTTAACTCAACCAAAGAAAGATCTAAATCTTGTTTTACCTTAACATCAACAACCACAGAAGACTTAGACCCATTTTGAAAAAGAATACCATCATCAGCAGAGTCAGCCGATCTAACGCCCAACCTAGCCAAACAATGTATATCCTTTACCAATTCCTTCTTCCCTACATCAACATGAGACACACTGCCCATAGATAGACTACTAAGAGCATCAGCTACAATATTCACCTTGCCAAGATGATACAGAACACTCATGTCGTAGTCTTGAAGTAGCTCCAACTATCTCACTTGCCTCAGCATAATATCTCTTTGGGTGAACACAAAAACATTGACATGAACCCCGTATAAGTTGTGTCTCCAAATCTTTAAAGCAAATACTACCACCGCTAATTCAAGATCATGAGTCGGGTTGTTTCGTTCTTGCACTTTCAATTGCCTCGATGCATAAACTATCACCTCACTATGTTGCATAAGCACACAACCCAACCAAATCAAAGAAGCATCACAATATACCATAAACCCATCTAAATCATTCGGTAGAGTCAAGACATAAGCCAATGTGAGTCGATCTTTCAAAGTCTGAAAACTCTTCTCACACTCACCCAACCACACAAACATAGCCTTTTCTTTAGTCAGCTTAGTCAATAGATACGTAATAGATGAGAAACCTTCAACTAACCTATGATAATAACCAGCCAACCCAAGAAAACTTTGAGTATCTTAAGGATTCAATGGTCTAGGATAATTCTTTACTGCCTCAATCTTCTTGGGATCAACCTTAACTCCATCACCAAATACAACATGACCAAGAAAAGCAACTTTGCCTAACCAAAACTCACATTTACTAAATTTGGCAAATAATTACTTCTCCCTCAAAGTCTAAGGAACAAACCTCAAATGAACCATATGTTCTTGCTCACTTCGGGTGTAGATCAGAATATCATTAATGAAGACAACTGCAAAGCAATCAAGGAAGTGCTTCAACACCCGATTCATAAGGTTCATAAACATAGTTGGAGCATTGGTCAAACTAAACAACATTACCACAAATTGAGAATGGCTATGCCTAGTATAGAAGGTTGTCTTAGGAATATCACACTCCCTTACCTTCCACTAATGATAGCCGGAATGAAGATCTATCTTTGAGAAATGAGTAGCCCCTTGAAGTTGATCAAGCAAGTCATTGATTCTGGGTAATGGATACTTATTCTTGATGGTTACCTTGTTCAATTGTCGATAGTTGATACACATCCAAAGTGACCCATCCTTCTTCATTACAAACAACACAAGATCCCCCAAAGGCGAAATGCTTGGCCTAATAAAGTCTTTCTCTAACAAGTCTTTCAATTGATCCTTCAACTTTTTCAACTCAGTCGGGGTTGTATGAGAAGGAGTAATGGAAATAGGTTGAGTATTGAGAATAATATTTTGGGCTTTTAGATAGGAAATAAATCAACCTTTAAAAATAGAGTCACTACCCTCTCATTCTAAAATAGGCTCATTAGGAATTTGAAATTTAACCTTCTGAGTTCCACAATCAAAATAGGCATATGAAGCATGCAACCAATCCATCCCAAGAATTATATAAAAATCAAATATTTCAAGCTCTATAAGATCACAATAAAGGATGTTATGCAAGATTGGAATAGGACAACCCTGATAGACCCTTAAAGCAATAATAGACTCACGCATGGGAGTATAAGCTGAGTAGGGCTCCCTATAAAAATCAAAGACTTTTAACATATCAGTCACTAAATTCAGTTCCTTATCAACTTCCTAAAGAGCATGCAAGGCATAAAACCTATTATTTATGGGAACATCTCATGGAAGAATCTTTGGTTGGACCTGACTACCTTGAGCCTCTTGGGCTTGACCCTTCTTAGCAACCTTAGGACAGTTAGTAATTTTGTGGCCCACATCACCACACCCATAGCAAGCACCTGATCTCCATAAGCACTTCCTAGAATGAACTTTCCCATATTTATCATATCCAAGAGGTAACGTTCCACCTCCAACATGTGCCTTAGGAGGAGGAACTCTAGCAGTGACAAACCTTGTATTCAAACCTCGGCCCTATTGAAAGCGACCATTTCCACCACCACTCCTAGAGTTAGAGAGCCCACCATCATATTAGGCTCACTTAGAATCATTCACCCTCCTCTCCTTGAGTTTTTCTCCCTCAATTTGTTCAGCATAAGTCATAATTCTAGAGATATTCATATCCTGAATAAGCATAGTCATTTGACACTCCTTCACAACTAAATCAGAGACACCAGAAATAAACTTGTACATCCTGGCATGAGGGTCAGACACTAGCATAGGGGCATAGTTTGAGAGCTTTGTGAACTTGAGGGAATAGCCCCTCACAGTCATACCACCTTTCTTGAGATTAACAAATTCAGTCATCTTGGCCCCCCTAAGTTCAAGAGGGAAGAATCGGTCTAGAAAAACAAATTTGAACTCTTCCCAATCAACCTTAATGTCAATAACCCTCTCAACCATCCATTAAGTATACCACACCTGAGACACATCCTTCAACTGATAAGCATCTAGCTCAGCTTTCTCCTCAGAACTTACACCCATAAAAGTCAACACCATAGAGAGCTAATCAATAATATTTTGGGCATCCTTATCAACTTTTGAACGAAAAAACTCCAGAGGATTCATCCAAGTGAAAGCTCTCACACTAAAGGCTAGAGTGGGACCAAAAGGAGGATTAGTCGATCGGTCTTAGTTGGTCACCAATTGTGCCAACATTACAACAATATTTCAAAATTCAGCATGAGTTACTTGCTTCCCCATAGGCTCTTGAGGAACTTTCTCCTCATTAATCTAGACCTGTCTAGGGAGAGAGGCTCTTTGTGGAGGCTTTTTCTGAAAAAGTGACAAAAACACCATCAAAATCAAAAAATCTTACGAAACGGTTCATAGCATGACATAAGGGACAATAAAGTGAGACAATTCCTAAAACACCACCATAGCCTCTGACCCATAGGTATGGTGCACAACACATCTAAAAATAAGACTCTACTTGACGCAGAAAGTTGGACTTCAAGGATCATTTATAAATCTAGTGACTCTGATATCATCTTTGTCACGACCCGAAAATAGGGCCTAGGTGTGACATGGAGAATGAGAACCCGAGAGTCCTCAAATAAGTCTCTTAGCATCATTTTACACATCATTGTTTTGGAAGCACATAATTTAACAGTAAACACATAATTCTAAGGGATTGTAGGGCTTTAGACTCAAGCTATGAGGATGTTATGGGAGAACGTATTTTCATGAATCACATAGTAATTAACAAATAAGTTCTAAGGAACGGGTAAGTATGCCCCGCGCTATAGGGATAAGAAGGGGCTTGGGACTTTTCATATAATCACATTTCCATTAATCATATCATAATAGCATAAACATAATCATCTCATCCATGCATAATACATAATCATAGAATCTCAAGTATACATATAACACATTATGTGGAAGACTCCATGATGTCCAATAATGCCTTTAGTCTAGATTACGGCGTGGGCCAAGACATGTCCTAGGCTCATCCCCAAAATAAAGACATAATCAACATAACACAAGAGCTAGATAGAATGTGGATGTTGTCCCATTTACATCGGACTCACCACAATGATACTCAAAGATCCAAGCTAAGTGTGAAGAGGTGGATAGATGTAGTCTCTAGTCCCTACATGATTAGATCATTCAGATAAAAAAGTATGCATTAGTATGTTTGAATGTACTAAGTATGCAGGCATGCAATGCATATGAACATGTATAACTTGTAAATCAATGTTGGATGACAAGGGTACATATAAAGAAAGAAGTATGTAAGAAAGGATACCATAACAATATACATTAATCCAAGATACATGAATGATTAATCATATAAACATAGTGGGGATGGGACCTCAACCGACATAAGACCAAGTGAGCTATAACTTGGAACTCCACCATCTGCCCCACAACGGATAAAGAGGTGACCTACTTGCCAAAGGTAGATCTACTCTTTTTATCCCTAAAAAGGGGAATAATCATTCCTATGCTAGGCACATAGTTTGACGAAAAATAGTATGGACCATTGGGGATTGTCCACTCTGCCTCCAATCCTTCGGTGTTAAGCCATCATCCCACCATAATATGCATGTGTATACATGTTTTTGAAAAGTGGATACGTACTTTAAAACCATCATCATGCATACTTGGACCTAAAATCAAAATCACATTCTTGTTTTCATGCATACATGGGCTAAAAATCCAAATCATACTTAGTGATATACTTTCATGCATAGGAATAGCTATATTGTTTTTCATTCTCAGTAGTGTAAATACCCATAGTTGCTCAAAGAGACATATCATAGACATAGTGTGATCACAACCTTGTCATACCCATTCTTTACTTGGAAACATAGTCATAAACATAATTGAGACTTAGCCCCCACATCATAACTTCATAGAATCTATACTCATAAATGCAAATGTCATGAATGATGATAGAATAACATGGGCAATCGAGATCAACATTTAAATTATCATAACAAGATATATTCATTCTTAAATCATAATGAAATCCATAATTAAAAATATAATTCATACTACCCATGCTTGAATTGAAGACTTAAAGGGTCATGCATAATTGAATCTTCATAATCTCAATGCAATTCATGATAATTGAACTTAAATCACTTTTAAATCATCAAATAAGTACAACTCATACTTCAATTTAATTAAATCCATATTAATTTAAAAGACCCATATTCAAAGTAAGCTTAAATTTCATAAAATCATGTGTAATGAGTTTTAGGGTCTTCATGGTTGAAAGAGGACCATGAATCAATCTCACATACCTTGATTAACTAGAAGCCTTAGGGAGAAAAATGATTGAAGAGAAGACCTCTTTGGATTCTAACTTGAACCTTCAATCCACACTTGGAAGAGAGCTTTAGATGAAAGAGTTTGAATATTCAAAGTGAACTGAATTGATTCGAATGAGAATGGAGGGGTATAGGTCAGTTTAGATGATTAGGAGGGCTTAGGAAGTCTAAAATGACCTTAGAAAAACACCAAAATTATAGTTAAACCATTAATGAACGAGTGCAAGAAAAAGATTTCCAGGCGCTCAAGGGAGGATTCACGGGGCGTGAGCCTCCATATAGACCATTAAGTGGTTCATGACTCGTATAGGGTCCCTTGGTGTATAACCTTAGCCAAATTTCAAGTGCAATTCCAACACAAGTAGCTTTTCGAAAAAGGTCATAATTATTTCATACAAACTCTGAATCAAGTGAAACTAAGTGAGTTGGAAAGATAACGCAAAGAGCTTCAATTTGATAGATTAGGGATCACCCAGTTCTTCCTATGTTCAGAGATATGACTATTTAAAGTTGACCCTTTCAACGTTTCACATGAAAAACATAACCAATGGAATTCCTTTGACCATGGCTTGATAAAGGAGACACATGATAACTATAAAGCACACCAAACAAGCTTGAAATCAGTGAACTACACATCGATAACATTTTCAAAATTTTGGGTTGTTACATGCATTTACAGATCGTAGATGGTTTCATGGTTAAGGTCCTCAATGTTAAATTTTTTCTTAAGTGTTTAAGGGGTACCACTTGGGATTTCTATGACTCGTAGATGGGTTGGTTGGAAACAAGTCTCTGAGGATTGGAAAAGCAGAATAGGATGAATCAAACCATAACTCGTGGTTTGGTATATAGCCCGTAATCGGGGTCGTGGATCGCGATCCGATAATTTTAATAAATAGAATTTTTCTATTCCACGTATTCTAGACTCAAAACTATGTCATTTTGGGGTTCCTTAGCCCCTATATTAAACCCAAAATCCTCTTAAACTCTCACATTCACTCTACTCTCATTCTCTCAAAATTTCCTAAGGCAAGAATGGAAGAACTGGGCAAGGCTAGGGTTTTCCATTCAAGAAGCTTCCTCCCCAAACTTCTCTAAGCCTTTCCTTAAGGTCATTCAAAGGTATTTAAGTTTGATTTGTGGGTATTATCCACCCACAAAGTCCCTTAATCAATCCTTTACCTTTTCTTTAAGTTCTTGAAAATATTAAGTTGCATGTCTATGACTTTAATGACGTTTTTATGATACATTTTATGTATTTTGTCTCCAATGATGTAATGTAATGTTTTACCATGATTTTCCATGAATACTAAGTTGATGGACATAATTTTATTACCTAGGGTTTTATCAATGATGTGTGGGTTATTTAATATTGGTTTTAAAGTTATATATTTTACAATGTTCATGCATAATTTCATTGAATCATGTGTGTTTCAAGTTAATGCATAAGCCCACTAAGTTCAAAGATGAATTTGCATGGTATGATGACAATGACAAGGGCATAAAAGAAAGATTTAAAGTTATTAAGCTTGTCAAAGATCTAACCATGTTGAAATTGCTCTGGAAAAATGTTAAGATGGACCCTCAATGTGAAAGGTCAATCCTTACTTAGGCGGTTTCTGATGTTTCGAGCCACTCTTATGAAATTACTACTTATGATTCTAATTACTACTTATGATTCTAAGTTACATTACTTGACTATGTTTATGTTCTAAAGTATTTCGTGGGTTTGACTTAGCACCAAATGAGACATTGAGGTAGGATTTCGTAAGGGAACCCTAGTAGCAACCCCTTGCCCCATTAACTATGTACCACCATAGGAGCCCTTGTAGGCTAGACTAATGGATCCACGTAGGCAATTTATGATAAATAAATATGCATGCTTAGTGACAAAGTTCCACTTGACTAGTGGTTTTTTCGTGCCAACGTAGGGGTTATGTTGGATTCCATGTAGTAGCTCATATGGTCTTATATGTCAGTTTTGGTTCTTTTCCACAAAGTGTAAGATTTGATTTCTTTGTTCCATCACATGTGTTACTTCATATTAAGCTTTATTCCTTGTTCATACTTAAGCACATATGAATGATGACATTACAATTCCGTGCATGGAGACTTCTAAATTATATGAATGATGGCATTACATTTTCATGTTTGCATTACGTCTCACATACTTAGTACATTCCAATACTCTAACACATATTTTGCCTACAAGATGTCACCATATTTGGACTGGTTATCCACCTTCTCCACTGACACATGGCTAGTTTATTGATGATCAAGACTAGTAGCACTGGTGAGCCCTTAGTTCAGGGACTTCAACAATTTTCTTCATGCTTTGTCTTTTGGACGATTGTACATTTTAGACTTGATGTCTGGGGACTTTTACTTTCTATTTTATTTTCATGTCTTTTCTATTTGAGGGGAACCGTGTCCATGCTTCGGTCCCCGCTAAGTCTTATGTAGTTAGTATTGAACAATGATGTTTGATGGGATGTACTTTGTTTAAAGCTTGAATATTTTCCTTAGTCCCATTCCTCTTTTATTTTCCGCATTATGTTGATGATGACCTATGATTGCTTGATATATGCTAAGTTGGCTTGGGTGAAGTGCCTATGGGTCCCTTATTCATCATGTCACAACTAGGCCCTAGGCTTGGGTTGTGACACAACTTATGGTGGCAACATAGTTCCAGACAATAGGTTTCTACTAGGATTCCATTGGGTGGATAACCTTAACATCAACTGGACCAAATCTACTCGAGCCTTTTCGGTGATAAGTCAAATCTCATAGAATAGTAATAACATAATCATATGCATTTAACATTGATAAGCTTTGAAATCATAATGTCATCATAGTAGGAGTAGGTCATGAAACCATTATGATCCATTTAAGTGAGAATTGAAGGATCCATCATTATGTGAGAATTATCCTTTCACCAATATTTACTTAATCATAAAAGGGCTTCCATAATCACATTCATAGTTTTCATAGACATTTAATTGGAACCCTCGTCATTCAAAACATACTTCATTGGTACATAGAGTAAAACTAGGTGAGTTTTAACATTTGAACTTTAAATCATGTAATGCTAGAATATTATGCATAAATATCATGAAATTCATCAATTTGGATGATTCATTAAATAACCCGCCATGAACTTTTAAAATCCATAGTAGCACGTCATGAAACATCGTATAAATCATCAACTTCTCATAATGGAATATAAATTCATAGCAAAATATATCATATGGCAGTAAATAGATCATAATATATGCATCTAAAGAAATACTATAAAACCCATAGAATTTTCATAAATTGAAACTAAGTTAATAGATGAAAAATACTTGGGCTTCATAGGTGGAAGGAACTCATGAATAGAATTTGCATACCTTATAGGGGAATCTATGGATGAAGCTTGAGCTTGGAGAAGAAAACCTTGAAACCCTAGTTCTTTCCCTTAGTGGAGCCTTAAGAGCTCTTAGGAACTTAGACTAAGAATATTTTGGGAATGATTTGGGAATGAGGTGATTGATGGTTTCAGGCTGATATGAGTAGTTTTAGGAGTTAAAACGATGTAGTTTAGTAATTAGGATGCGAAGAAAGGTCGTACTACTCTTCATTAAAAACTATTATGGAAAACCACGATCCTGATCTATTAGTCGTAGATCCATCTACGGCTCTTAAAAAGAAGTTTCATACTGGTTACATCCTAAACTTCAGAAACCTGAAAACCTAGACCTCAATCTAAAAACACTAGATTATGGCGCGTAATTCCATTTACAGGTCATAAGTCCTCTCGTATATAGCCTTCATACTTAGTAAAATTTTCATTCCTCACTGTCCAATACATGAGGCCAATTGTATGACTCGTACACCAAAGTATGGCATGTCTTGTTGGGTCATAGAATAAGTTCCTGAAGCCCAAAAGTTTTTATCCATCACTAGTGCCTACCCACGAGTCCAATCTACAGCTTGTAGACACTCCTATGGTCCGTAAAGATCTTTCGTACATCCAATCCTAACCTTACATATATTCACCAAGTCTTGATCCTATCCACGAGGCCTATCTATGACCTATAAATCTAACCATGGGCCATAGATGGGACTCATACATCACTACACCAGAAATAAAACTTTCACATATTTCTCATAATTCAACTTCTTAATGTGTGGGCATTACAACGATTCATCCTGTTTGTCCATACAAAATATCTTGCAACTTGTCAAATTGCAAAAATCCTAGACCTCATATATAGACCTATTTCACAAGGCGTGGTCTATTCACGATTCGTAATACTGTCTCATAGAAACTCAAATTTTTCAAAACGTTTTCAAACTCCTAAGTGCCATCCATGAGTACCATCCACAACCTGTGGTCTGATCTATGGACAGTAGATGCCACTCATAGAACCTACACTAGAACCCAAATTTCTATATTTTATTCTTTATTTCAACCTTCGAACTTACGGGGTATTAAACCTAAGCTTGAGCCATGATCTTGCCTCAGAAGAATTAAAGAGAGAATTTTTGTAATAGATGAATTGTGAGAGAATGGGGGAAATTAGGAGACTTTGGACAGTTATAAATCTTAGGAATAATCACAAAATGATATAATTAAAAACCTAGGAACTATCAAAAAATATCCCTAGAAAAATAACTATCGGCAGGTTCTATGGACGACTTATATGGTCCATAGAACATTTGACAAGCCATAAAAAGCTTTTGCAAAAAATGGATAAAAATAAGGATCTTGGGAATCCAATCTAGTCATAAGTCCCAACTACTGGAGGTCCTGAATCTTCGTGAAGGCTAAATTTTATGGACACCTTTTTACGGTCGATAGAAGTTTGTAGGCTCGTATAGGCTCATGAACTCAAGTTATCAAAAATCTGGTGCTTTATTTCTACGAATACATTCCACCAGTCGTACTTCTTATTATTGACACTCAATTTTGACCCATCATTTTTAAAAATTCATATTTTTGTGTTATTATGGTTTAAATAGTTTAAAATATAATTTTTGACAATTTTAGATCAAACCCACCACCGAAAAGCCACCAGATCCTCACAACACTCCCTTCTCCTCTCTCTCTTACCGGTTGGCGCCACCCCTCGAACCCCTCGTCCCATTCCAGTCCCGACCCCTTGTCTCTGTCTTCGACGTTTGTAACCCGTCATTTCCGGCCACCATCACCAGCCCTCACCCTTCTCCAAACCACCAGATCCCGACCTCCAACAACCGACAAAAGCAACCAAAAAACCCACCATTCCTGACCAACACCCATCACAGACCCCAAACGACTGTTTCAGTCCTTTTCTCCTTCACAAACAAGCTCAAGATCGCTAAAACAACAACCAGCCGCCACTAACAGATCCAAAACCCCACCAGAAAACATCCATGGCAGCTCCAAACTCCATTTCAGCAAAACCCCTCCTCTTCTCACCACGAAACAACAACAAAACAATCGCCACAACCAGCAACAACAACCCCACAACGCCGAAAAATCACCTGCCAGTAAGCTTTATGCATTTTTGTTTCTTTCAAATGTGCTATTGGTCTCTCAATTTCCATTTCACATCCGATTTCGTCGTCTCTTTTTATGTGTGCATTTCCTCTATTTTCTTTCTTCTGCTCAGTGCTCTTGTTGCTTTTGGTTCTTCATTTAAAATTAAAGTTATTACTTTATTGCTTATATGTTTCTTATATATTATTGTTTTAATGATTCTATTTCTTATTTCGATTGTATGTTTCTATGATATCTGTAGATTCATTTTCATTTTATTCATAAGTTAATCATCCATTGGTAGTTTCATAAGATCTTGGTAGAGTTAACATCTCTAACGTTTATTTCATATTTTTATTTTATTATTATTATTACGTTACGTATTAATATAGTTGAATTAATAGTTTGTCACTGTTTCCCATTTTCGCTTGTTATTTCATTATTTTTACTCCTTTTTCATATATAGTTTTGTTAAAATTGGCCAATTACAAATCTATCCGTCGGATTTTGAGGCCTCCCCATTCAAAAAGACGGACAAATTTAGTTTAAATTAATATTTGTTACATGTTAAAATTTAAAATTTTTAGTTTAAGTTTACATATATGTTTTTGTTAAACCTGACCAATGAGGGATCTATCCGTTGGATTTCGAGGCCTCCCCATTAAAAAAGGGCGGAAAATTTTAGTTTAAATTAATATTTGTTAAACGTTAAAATTCAAAAAATGTTAGTTTAAGTTATGTATATTATTTGTTAGAAGTGGGCGATGAAAAATCTATCCGTTCGATTTCGAGGCCTCCCCATTTAAAAAAGATGAAAAATTTTAGTTTAAATTAATTCATTCCTTATTTATTTATTATTGTGTATATTATTGACGTTAGACAAATTTTAGGTTTTTTCTCGTATTATTATTCTTTGTGTATATTTCATGGTTATTATACTTGTGTTATATTGATTATCTCCTCAATTTGAAAAAATGAGTTCAGTCGGGACCCACAACTATGAATTCTGAAGGGTGCTAATACCTTCCCTTCGGAATAACTTGAACCCCTTACTCAGAATATTTTGGTTCGTAGACTATTTTTTTAAATAATAATTGGTTTCCTAATTAACCTTAAAATTAGGTGGCGACTCTAAAAATTAAAATTATTTTTTTCTTTTAAATTCTTTTATTCAATTTTTTTGTGAGTTGTCACGACGTTGCGCCTTTGGGATGTCAACAGAATGACGACTCGACTGGAGATATTTCGAGGTTCTAACCATTATGAGTTCATTTTTTTTCAAATTGAGGAGGATTTTATTTTATTTATTTATTTATTTTTGTAGTATATCACATGTGTATATATTGTTATTTATATGTCTATATTATTTGTATTCATTCATTATTTTTTTAATTATTTGTATATTATCATTTGTATTCATGGTATATTTCTATCAACCGATAAACAGTTTGCATTAGGAATAAGGGCGATTACATGGTTATCCGCGGTTGCCCCTTCAGAAAAATTCTCTTTATATTTTTTGGAAGTGGTAAGTGGGTAGTTGGATCACGGTCCTCTAACGTCATTTATTATTTTCTCCCCGTAGTTTGTCCAACTCGGGTACCAGGTCTTTTGAAACCAACACTTAGTAAACCTACGTTAGAACGGAACCAAATTCCTTATTTAGGTGCATTTCCTTAGGTTAACCTGCTGTTTATGATTTATTGGGTCCATTAGAATACCATTTTGATGAAATTGAAGGATATGAATGTTGTGTTGTATGTACTATTACCCTTCGGTTCGGGATTTCTATTATTGCAGTTTAGTTTATTTGATTGTAAATAAATAGTTTAGAGTTGTACCCCTGCTTGGGACCTTTTATTTATTTATTTATATGTCCTTTTGTCACGACCCGAATAGGGGGCCCAGATGTGACATGAAAAAAGCGGACCCGAAGACCCTCGATCAAGCCATCATAGCATCATTACACACATCATCGGTTTGGAAGCGCGGAAGCTAAACAC
>JBCEWC010005782.1:0-24272 GCA_038996855.1 Solanum aculeatissimum | reverse complement strand
GCATTGTATCAATGTTGATGTTTATGTATCGACGTTTCTTAAAAAATAAGGAATTTTTAGTAATTTCAGAAAAAGTTGGTATATATTAAGATTATGCATGTAAAGTATGAAATTTCTATAATTTGTCCTAAAATTTTCATAATATTACTATAAATGATTTCACCACATTTGACCTTAAAAGCAGATTTTTTTTGGTTCAATTTTGCAATTGATCATTGTTCAATTATCCACAATCCCATATTATATGCACATTTTTCATTTTACACAATTATTAAAAAATTATTAATATATTAGTAGATTTTATCATTTTATCTTTCATTTATATTAATGTACATTAAATTAAGTTAGAAAAATTATTAATATACTAATTAATGATGAGAATAAAATAAAAAATAATAATTAATTCTATTCTAATTTATTAAATTTTTATATAATATAAAATAAATATTTATAAAAAAATATTTATATAATATAAAACGAAAATAGTACTGAACATGCGTATTTAAGAGCATTGACTTTAAAAGAAAAGGTTAGCTAGTACGTTCCTTAAAGTTGGTCGAAAAGAGAACATTACTTTTTTTCTTTAATTTTACTTATTGTTTCATATTTATTGAAATTACATTATATAAATTTTGATTAATATTTTAATTTTTTTTTATTATATTAATATGAGAAGGATTACAATTTAAAATATTTTTCGTATATTTTTTAATTATTTATATATTAAATTTTAAATATTAAATTTAATAACTTGAATTTAGCTTTGAAGTTTAATTAAATTAACGTAAAAAGATGAAATAGTGATAAGTATTTGTTTAGATTTAGACAAAAAAATTATGTGATTTCCTCACTCAAATCTTTCTAGTATTTGATGACAACTTCTCAACATCTTTATTTTCTTCTTACTTATTAATTCATTAAAAAACATAAAATCCATGTAGAGTACTTATCTTATTTTTTTTTCTATAAATAAACAATTTAAAACCTGGTGCATGCAGTTGGACACGTGGTATACATTGAGCATTAATTTGTCATTCTTCTGTGCCGTCAAAACCAAAAGCCAAGGGTATTCTTGTCATTTCACACCAACAAATTAGGGTTGAGTCCCACTTTCTTTTCCAGTGCGTCCTTTATATCATTACATTAGCCACCTCACTCACCTCACCACCACTCCTTACTCTGTTCCTGCAAACACTCATACGCATTTAGCAAATCTTTTTCGCTTTTCTTTTCTCCAATTTTTCTTTTAACTTCTTCACTGGAACTAAGTTCTTTGTTGCTCCATTAATCTCTTTGGGGTTCTTTGCTTTTTCGTATTTTTAGCAAGAAAAAACACTTAAGAGATTTCTCCCAGTTGCTACTTTGGGTTCTGTTTTTTGACGAGGTTAAGTTCATGGATCCGACCCAAAAGGTAAATTAAACCCCTATTCATGATCAATTTTCCAGCATTGTTGATTTTCTCCTCTTTTTTCGTTTTCAATTGTGTGTTAATTTTCTGTTCTTGGTTCTTTGTTAGGAAGAATCTTCGGGTGGTGAGATAACTGGGATCACAAAATCTTGCTCTGATTGCAAAACTACAAAGACACCCTTATGGAGATCTGGTCCTTCTGGGCCTAAAGTAAGTTAAATTACACCCATTTTTCTGATCTAGGTTTTGATCCAAATCAGTTGATCGAGTGTTAATTCGCATCGTCAATTTCTTTACTTGCAGTCGCTGTGCAATGCTTGTGGGATCAAATACAGGAAGAAAAAGAGTACCCCAATTGGGTTAAGCAAAGGGTTAACGAAGAAGAAAGAGAAACTCGTTTCCAACAGTAGTAGTACTGACGAGGTGGCCTACTGCGAAAAGGGTAAAATTGGAAATGGAAAAGATGGGAAGCTAAGCAAAGTATTGAGGGTGAAATTGATGATGTTGGGGAAAGAAGTGGTGATATTACAGAGACAGAGATCTTCAATGAAGAAGCCAAGAAATCAAAGAAAACTTGGTGAAGTTGAAAGAGCTGCTGTTCTATTGATGGCTCTGTCTTGTGGCTCTGTTTTTGCCTAAAAGTCATCATCAGCACTAATAGTCAGTATTAAAAACCCTAACCTTTTTTAGCTTATATTACTACTAAAGTAGAAAGTAGAAAGATCCTTTTTGAAGCTTTTAGTAAAAGCTTTTTTAGGGTTATTAAGAAATATTCCTAGTGTGCTAACTGAAAGGAAAAGGAGAAATGGCTGATGATTTTGTTAGCTTTTAGGATGAAAATGAAACTGTATATAATGATGGTGTTGCTGATGACTTTTTGAGTTTTGCATTTAGTAGTTTGGTTGTCTTGCAAAGGTTACTGAAATGTTGCCAATTCCATGGTTGGAACTTAATAATTTCAAATTCATCTTTGATTCTGTCCAAATATTTAATAGGAGTAATTTAACTTTTGAAGTTCTGCTTATACCTAATTCCTTAGGTGTAAGAGATTAAGAAAAGATCTTCTGGTGATTTATTTTTCTAGGTACGTAGTTTTCAAGTCCGACAGTTTCATACGAAACAAACAAGGGATAATACATAAAAATGTGCCTGAATTGGATTATTTTTGGTGTTTTTAAGTTAAATAGTTTTAAACAGTTTTGAAGTAAATAACAAAAATACTGTGTATGTTTGACATCAGATTTTCTATTTATGCAAATTCAATATAAACATCAAGTTAAATGACATTTATGTGTGTACATCAAACATCTCTGAGCTAATAGAGTAATGTTTATTGTGAAACATACGAGTGTCCCACGTGTTGTAAGTGATGTGTGATATGGTTAGGACAATCTTAGGATTGAATTGATTTCAAGTTTCATTTCTTTCCCCAACATCTCTCACCTAAAATTTAAATCTTAAATTCATCTGTAGGGCAGTCTAGGCCATCTGATGTCAAGGAAAAAGTTACCACAACTTTGTGATAAAGATTTGAGAGAAGATGTCTGCCAATCATGACTTAAATTGCACTATGTTTAACATATCCATGTAGTACAGTACTAAAACTATTGATTAAGAGGGTCTTTGAATTGCCTTTCTAGAAGTCACCAACATTAAATTTTTGTCTTTTTTCTTTTCTTTTTCAGTCTAAATAAAGTGTTTTAAGCAAATTGAAAAACAACTTAAAAGAGCTAAAAGTCACTTAAAATAAGTCAATCTAAACACTCATGTCTAAAAATTCTATAGTTTAACAGAACACAAAGGACCTTTTTGATCAAGATACATTTCTTTGAAAATATGAACAAACAATCAGAACCTTTAACCAAAGGGCTTCATTTTAGTATTAAGAAAAAATACAAGAAAGTGAAATTGTATGTACACATGATGTTGCTGATGATTGGAGATGTTTCTTTCTTTTTAAAGTTTTGTGTTGTCTGTTTGCTGCCTAAAATTGGTTGAGATTCTGCTCATGTTTAACTTTGGTTGTCTTGTAAAGTTGATGAACATCCTCTAAAAGTTGCCATGTTTTCCTCAATAGGCCGACTGTACTGAATAAGCCCATTCAGCACACCAAATACGATATTCAGTTATCAATTTATATATTGTAGTGTTATTGTCCGTCATTTATTTTGCTATTTTTAGTGTATTTATAATTATGAATTGCTTTTCATTCTAATTGTTAATCTATATTCAATATTTTTTTGCTTTTGGAATTGAGATATTTGAGTTGAGGGTCTTTCGGAAATAATCTCTCTATCTCTATGAGGGAGTGATAATCTTTGTATACATTTTTTCCCTCTCAAGACCCCACTTGTGGGATTTCATTGGATATGTTGTTGTAATTTATAGTCTCACAAAATTAAAATATATATAAATTATGAGTTCATTTATATATTATTTTATGCTGATTTCACTAATACTTGAAGAGAATAACTCATTCATACATATAAATAATACTAGTATAATTCTAACGACCCTAAATGCTTTATACTGCACGGATGTCAAATTTGAAGCATCCAATCATGTATGTGAGCAATGCATAAGCATGTAAAAATGAATCCGTCCAATCTGTCCAACATTTTATGGGTTGGGCTCAAAATAATTTTAATTGAGTTCAATCTCAACCTGTTCAAACTTTAACTCATCTTAAAACAATTTTAGTTGAGCCCAATGTTTTAAAGCTCTTTGCTTGCATTAATATAATGTATGTTTTCTATCTACTTTATACTTTTTATCATTTATCTATCTATCTGTAACTTTTTATTTTTTGAGTTGAAATTCAAATTGGGGTTATAAAATATAAATAATAATATTTTAAAATTATTGAGATTGAGTGTGATAAATTGGACAGGTCATGATCCAACTCGAATTTTCGTCCATTTGAGCCCAAAGTAAACTTGAGCAGCATTTTAACATTCTCAATTTAAACCCAATTCGCTCATTTGACACCCTAGAAACGCAGATAATTTATTAGGTTTATATCACCATCCCACAACATTTTTCTTCCCACGAAGGTAAGTTTCTCTCTTTACCGATTCCTGAAACCAAACCGATATTATTAGGTAAATAACACAACTCCTTCCTCGCATTAAATTTGACTTTTTAGCTTAAGAAAAAGTCTTAATCTCTGGAAGTAGATATATAGCATTTCAATTAGTAAGAATAAATAACAAGTTGAGAATTAAAAATAATGGATTTGTTAGTACTTCATAGTAGTTGAAAGTTGGCTAAGGTATTGTTAAATGATTAATAATACATTCTTAGCTCTTAAGAAAGTTACGATGCCTACTGTGACACGTTTACCAGTCTAAGCTAATTCAAATCAATTTTTAGTATCTGCCATGACTACTTTTTGGTTATCAAAGCCCTCTTTCTCTTAAATATCAATTTAATCATTACCCATAAGTTAAGTTCAGCACTTTCTAAGTGTCAACATTTTATTGCAATAGTAGCAGTGACAGCACCAATATGGAATTCGAAATCAGAATTTTAATTTTATGTATCTGAATTTTTTAATGATGATTTCAAGTATTAATAATTGAATTCTAAATTTAAAATTTGT
Source organism: Solanum aculeatissimum (assembly GCA_038996855.1). Lineage (NCBI taxonomy): Eukaryota > Viridiplantae > Streptophyta > Magnoliopsida > Solanales > Solanaceae > Solanum > Solanum aculeatissimum. Next base: position 19,263 of record JBCEWC010005782.1, on the reverse strand, counting down.
ACATATTTAATAAACTGTTTAATATAAATACATCATTTGAGCAAAAGTTATTGAGTTCGATGAATCCATACCCAACTTCTAACTTAACCCCTACAAGGGTAGGGCAGTGGGGAGGGTCCCACCTCCAAAATAAAAAGTTAGTTTCTTTTCCACATGATAACTGGGGTAGAAATTTATTCATGAAGACAGAGTCTAGTCCACACACCTCATATGTTTCTATTAAACCTGAAAGGCACTCAACAACAACAACAAGAAGAAAAAGAAGAAAAGAAAAGAGATGTAATAGAAGAGTCATCTAATGGTGGCAAAGGGAAATTTAGTAGAAAAGGATCAGTCCAATTTGATGTTCAACAAGTCTACACAAGAAAAAATGACTTGGTTTATTGAAATTTCAAGATTAATGATCACTATTTCAATTGTGATCATTTTGGCTTATCCTTTTCTACCATCTTGCCCTCCTGCAGAAGCAATAAAATCATCCAATTCAAATCATGATCCTCTGTTTAACTATAGAAAGTCACCAAATTTCAAGAACTCAGCAAAATGTACAACATTTCCCATAAGTTCAATTACCACAAAGATATGTAATCCTTCTTTAGTCCACATCTCAATGACCCTTGACACTAAATTTCTCCGTGGATCGGTCGCTGCAATCCATTCAATCCTTCAGCATTCTCAATGCCCTGAAAATCTCTTCTTCCATTTCATTTCATTACATAGTATAAATCTTGAACCCCATTTGAGAAAAATCTTCCCTTTATTGTCATTCAAGATTTACTATTTCAATCCAGGGATTGTGCAGAACAAGATTTCTTCTAGCATAAGGCAAGCTCTTGAACATCCATTGAATTATGCAAGGAATTACTTAGCTGACCTGTTAGAGCCCTGTGTCGAAAGGGTCATATACTTAGATTCTGATATCATTTTAGTCGATGACATATCCAATCTGTGGAGAACAAGTCTTGGATCAACAACTGTTGGATCACCTCAGTACTGCCATGCTAATTTCACCAACTATTTTACCCCCAAATTTTGGTCTCACAAGAAGTTTTTTCGCGCATTCCATGGACGGAAACCTTGTTACTTCAACACAGGTAAGATGATGATGTTTTCTTTTTCCTATAATTGTTTATGATCACATTGGATAGTCTTTCTTAAAGAATGGTTCAACCACTATGCATGAATTAAATACTTTGTCAAAATGCAATATAATAAAAACGTATGCTTGTCTAGTACATGTACATGTCCAAACTTCCACCTAATTTACCCTGTTTCAACAACCATTCATCAAGTCCTTAGCCTTTACCTAAAATACACCTAGGAGTCAACGACTAAATGATGGATTTAACTTATTTATACTGAAGCATGTTAATGTATTATATACTGATTGTGTAAAAAAAAGTATACATTGCCAAAGACTAAAGTCTAAAATGATTTTTCATAGGACTAATGATGATAACTTAGTTTTTGACATTTTTTCAGGTGTAATGGTGATTGATTTGATTAAATGGAGGAAGTACAGATACACAAAGAAACTAGAAAGATGGATGAAGATTCAGAGAGTGCATAGGATATATGAGCTTGGTTCATTGCCACCATTTTTATTGGTATTTGCAGGGAAGATAGCACCAATTCACCAAAGATGGAACCAGCATGGACTTGGAGGGGATAATTTGAGTGGAAGTTGCAGAAATATACATGCTGGTCCTGTTAGTTTGTTGCATTGGAGTGGAGGTGGCAAACCATGGCTCAGGCTGGACTCTGGCAAATCTTGTCCTCTAGACGAGCTCTGGGCTCGCTATGACTTGTATGAATAGAAATATCGTTCACTGGCTATTTTTCGGCCCTCTCTTTGAAAAGTAGTCATTATAGTGAAGTTTTAAATTCTACGAGTAAAACTTCAGAACAATAACTATTTTTCCATTATATTAGCTGAAAAGTGACTATTTGTAACTCCCCCATGGACCTCCTACCACAAGTTTGATAATTCCAACACATACATTCCCAATTTCTTAATAAGATTCTCAAAGCACCATTTTGTGTAAATCATCTTATCAATAATTTATACTAATACTACTGAGTTTAATGTTTCTGCACCAACTGTTTTTAAGTTTTTTACATAACTAGACTTACTAATTACTAGTCACCTGACAAAAACAGGACGGAGTCAATATTTTTATTTAGGGGTTCAAAATATGAAGAAGCCAAATAAAATTCAACATCTACTGTATACATAAAAAAGTAATTTTAGTCATATAAATAATATAATAATTTTTTGGAATCTCCTCGTACCTCGGGCCCTCGGCTCTACTGGTTCTGCCCCTGCCTGAAAAATAGAACGGTGACCTGCTATATATGGTTAAATTAACATGATATGTGACTATGTGAGTGTATTTACATTATCAATGTCATCATATATATCACTTAAATCCATACTATTATACCTTTTAATGACACTGATATAAATGCTCAAACAAAATTTTGATCAAGTGTTGCTCCCTCCGTCCATTTTTGTTTGTCTCCTAAACTATTTTGGGATATCCAACAATACTTGTCTACTTTATAAAATCAAGAAATAATTTTACACTTAGTTCTTAATTTATCCTTATCATTTATTATTATCTTCCTATTTTATTTTTCAAAATATTATATTATTATATTCAAAAAGTGATTTAGTAAAATTACCTCAATCATTTACTACTTTTTAATCCATATGTCAAGTGAATAGGAGATAAGTAAAGATAGACGAAGGAAGTATAATAATGTTGGTTGTGCATTCCCAACATGCTCTTTACAAGAACAAATGGTGTAGTTTGGATTGACTTATTTAAGTGACTTATAAGTTAAAAGTCAAAAGTTATAAGTTGGAACCTCCCAACTTTTGATTTTTGATTTCTTTTTGTACTTTGTCAGCTTTAGAAAAGTGTTTTAAAATATTCTTTGTGTTTTTCAAACATTTTCAAAAGTTTAAAAGTAATTATAAGCCAAAAAAATAGATCAATCCAAACATCGAACGATTACGAGTTGCTAACAGAAATATGTGATTCAGTACATAATCGGAAAAAAATTATGTATTGTGATACCAATATAAATTTTATTGAATTATATTCATATGAAATTTGGACTAAATTGATGTTATTTGGATTGAATATTTGACACTTATGATTTAAATAATATAAAAAATAAGGACAAATTACTTAATAAAAAAGGGCCTTCCTTCTTAGTTGTTCTTCAACTTCTTCTTCTTTTGCTGCTACTTCATCCTTCATCTTCTTTTACTTCTTCTCCTCCACCTCCTCATCACCATTTTCTTTGACTGTTTCGTCTTTTCTTTGTTTAAAAATAAAACAAAATAAAATTTAACATATATACATGAATTATTTCAAGCGATTTATATATCAAAATACTGGAAACGTTGAGAAGATGTCAAATTTAAATTTTTTGGACTGTTTAGAGGTGATTTTGAATTGATTGTGATTGAACAGTTAGTGTATATTTCATGTATAGTTAAACTATATTCAGTTTTTTGAATATATCATAATGTATAATTTTGCATAGTTATTGAGTATATCAATCAGTCGTATAATTACACTCACTAAATTATACCAAATTATTTTCTTACCAAATAATTATTAGATCTACCAAATAATGTCAAAAAAATTAATTATATTCAGTTTTGACAAATTCATTTTTTTTAACTTATTATAATGTGAGACATAAATATAATACAATAAACAGAACTTATATAAGGCTGCTCTCATATTTTGCCAAGAATCTCGTTTCACAAAATGACCCAAAGTTCCTCTTTCTCTTCCTTTTAACTTTTCATTTTCTTTGGTTTGGATTTTACTTTCTTTTTTTGCTTTGCTTAATTTTATAAATTAATAAATATTTTCTAGCCTAATTCATTTTATTTTTAACATTCTGATATTACTTTTATATTTCATCATCATTATTTATATTATTTAAAATATTTATCAATTTATAAAATTAAGCAAAAAGTATATATTATTATAATAATTAATTTCTTTTGAAAGATTAAACAAAATTTATAAACTTACAAAAAAAATTCTTAAGTAATAAATTAATAATACTATTATTTTATTTATAATTTTTTTTTAAGGAATTTGTAAAAAAAAAAAATAACTTATATGAAAAACAAAGAGAATATGAAATTAATTTCTTCTTTTATTATTATCTCAACAACTAAAATCCATCAAATATTCTTTTATTATTATCTCAACAACTAAAATCCATCAAATATTCTTTAACAAGAAAATATAACAGAAATCATCAACAATCTTGACAATTACAGATTTGAGATTGTAATATTTTTGATTTGATATGATAATATTCACAAGTTATTGCCAAAAACAAAAAACTTGACAATTAATTACACAAATTTAGTATTTTTTTTTATTGTACCCTATGAGTTATCAACTTTTATAATTCTTTTTAACTTTTATAATATCATATTTTAGTCTATATAATTGGGCCTTACTAAAAGAAACAACAAATTTATGTATAAATAAAAATATTAATTATAAGTAAAAATTATAAACAATTTATTCATTCCTCGCAAATAAATCTTTTCCATAATCATTTATAAATCTTAGTGCACTAATTTTGTTTCTCCACTTTCATTTTTACACATTCCTTAAAAAATCATAAATAAAAATAATAATTTTATTAATTTACTCCTTAAGGACTTTTTTTTTACTTTGAATTTTATTTCCAATTTCAAACTATTTATGATAATGTGGATAACTAACATAAGATGGAAAAAATCATATCAAAATATTAAACTAAACTTATATAATGATCACAAAAACATAAATCCAAAATTCACGACATAAAAAAAGAAAAAATATAAAATAATGACATCAGTTAATCAAATTTCTTAAAAAATTAAGTAAAGGTAAATTTTAAAGAAAATAAATTCAATAAAATAGAAAAAAAAAAGTATTTTGAGAGACGAGTAAAACAAAAAAAATTAATGGCTGAAGGGGAAGTAAGATGTCCCTCTGCCAACTTGACAAATAGGAGAATTTAAATTGTAATAGCTAAAAATAGAATCAAATCGATCAATGGATATCGAATAAGAGAATTTAAATTGTAAACATTACGAGCTAGTATAATAAATATGTAGCAAAAAGATGAACTGCCTTCACTCTATCAGTTTCATTGAAATCTATGCTTGGTTAGTTTTTTTTTTTTTTAACTCATTCAGCAATTGATATCTGCATTACAACTTGAATAATTTAAATTCATTTAAAAATAAAATAAGATATATTATTTTCTATTTAATTTGAGACTTCAAATGATGAATCAAGAAAATTTTTAATACCCCATCACAACCTTTGAGTGAATGTGCTTGTTTAGTTGGGGAGAGACCAAAGTGCTTCCGCAAGGCGTGACGCTAATTGCTAACAAAATGACAATACCAAATTAATTAATAATTGGGAGAAAGGATCTCTCAGGATATATCAAACTCAAACGGATGGGGCCCACATCATTCAAAGACCAGTCAATGCCGCCACGAACTTGGGGCTTACGCTTTACCTTTCACCGGCTGCTCCCCGTCCACGTTACTGCTCCCCTTTATTTTCTTCGTTTTTACTCTTTTCAGTGGGCTTCAGTAAAAATAAGTAATATAAAAAATATTTTTTTAATTTTATCGTCTTAAATTAAAATTATGTTAAAATATTTTTTAATTTTAAATATGTCACGTGAGAAATTAAAATTAAAATTCTTTTGAAAACATATTAAAAAAAAAACAAGTCATTCTTTTTTAAACAAAGAAAATATATTTTAATTTTTTCATAGTTTGTTTGTACTCATGAAAATTTTGAAAAGTGTTTTTGTTTATTAAAAAAATAATTTTTGAGAAAAACAAAAGTTATCAAGTGAAATAAAGAAAAATAAATCTGACATTTTATATAGATTATGATCTTTTGGTCCTTCAACACACCTTATTATCAACCGCACTCTTTAAGCACCATCATCCCCCACTCCACACCTAAAGGCAAATATATAACTTTTAAATCATAGCACACCTGAAAAAGAGAAAAAAATATATTCAGTGAAAATTGATTCCTAATTTTTAAGATAAATAATTCAACATTCATTTAAGTGCAGAATTTTACCTTCTTATATTAGGATTATCATCAGATAATATTATATGAAAATTTAAAAAATATATACATAAAATATTTAATTTTATAAAGAGATCACAAATTCACACCAACTCATATTTAACACATAAATTCGTCTTGTACATTCCTGACATCGAACAACTACCTCTTATAATATTATTAAAATTATATACAAAACTTTTAAAATAATCCATTCACTTTCTATGATCACAAGATATTAAATACTCTTTTTTGTTACCCAACACACCCTTTATGTTCAACTTCAACCAATTTCTTTTTACTTGGTCCCTATACTATATTAGGATGTCTAATAATTCTTGTTCAGTTTATAAAATTAAGATATAATTTTACACTTACTTTTTAATATAGTTATTTCCCTATTATATTTTTCAATACATTGTATTAATTATGTTCAAAGGACGATTTGATAGAATTACTCCTATCATTTACTACTTCTTAATCTCTGTGTCAAGTCAATAAAGGTAAAGTAAAGATGAACAAAGTATAAAGTGTAACTGATGATTCGGTCAGACTCCGTCAGTCCTAGATAGTTGTTATGGCAATTAATTGCTTGTAATTCCTATTCCTGAAATTTTTTTCCCCTTATCATGGGTATTTGGTAAAGATTATATATATAAAACAATAGTATAAAAAGAAACATCGACGAGATAATGCATACTGTTTCTCGTTTAGGTGATGGATTCTGATTAATGTAAAGACAAATTCAACATAATCAAATGAAATGATTAACTTGTTGTGTAAGATAAGTTTTTAAAAAGGAAAAAAGGGAGAGAAATTCCAGAATAGTCAAGCAGGTTAATTTAGTCAAAAAGTCTCAACTAAAAAAAGTGTGATTTTTGGAGGTAATAGATAGATACAAAAGTGGGAGAAGTCATCACAGTTTTGATTCTTCACCCCTGGTCGGATAATGTCAATTCCCACTTCAATGCAATATAATATTCTTTTTGTATTTTATATAGCTCATTAAATTTATCAGTTATATCAAAATTTATAATCAAGAACAAATCTTATATTTGTATGACTATGAATTATTTATTAAGGATAAAGCGAGAATATTTTTAATTATAATAAAAAGTTTGACTTTTTTTTTGAATATTTTTTTAATTATAGAAAGTTTTTGACCTTTTTTGGGGTGAAAAGACTTAGACACTGTACTAAATCATAGACACTAAGCTAAACCGATTGTTACCTTAGCCGGTCACAACTCACGAGTGGTTGGGTTCATTATCATCAATATCAGCTTCCTAGAAGTTGCTATTTGTTCATTGAATATTCGGAACTTTTATTTCTTTACTATTATTATAAGCAGTATATATATGTTAAGAAGAACCATTTCTTTTCTTCCAAGCTCAATATTTCTTTTACTACTACAACAGTCTTCTATATCCCAGGTACCATTCTCAGTTCTTGTTTTTGTTTCATTGTTTTTTGGTAGAATTTCTGGGATTGGTTTGATTCTTGATTTCTTCAATCAAACATCTCAGAATTCGATAGTAGCTCAAACCAATTTCCATGGAAGCCCTATTCCTAGAACAGCTTTTTCCTTCTGCTGATTCGTTCATTTTTAGGCACCCTTCTATTCCAATGGATCCAAGTACAATATTCAATAATCATCCTAGTTTTGATGAAGATTACCTTTCAAATCATGTTGTTGGAGATGGAGATGGAGATGGAGATGGAGGTTCTTCTCCTCAAGAAGGGGAAAAGGACTATTCTGATGCAATGTACAAATTCTTAAACCAGATGCTTATGGAAGAAGATGATTTGGAGAATAAGCCATGTATGTTTCATGACTGCATGGCTCTTCAAGCTACTGAGAAATACTTCTCTGATGTACTTCATGGATCTGAAAATATCAATTCCCCTCAATCTGTCATCATCAATCCATCTAGTTACCTCAGCAACAATTCACCTGATTCTATTGAGTCGCCTCAATGGGATCTTAATTTTGAATCCCCTGTTTCCGCCATGACTTCGTCTAATCACGACTCTTTCTTCACTTCCTTTGGCAATGACCAATTTGAAGAAGCAACTGCTAATGTCTTCCAAAGCAACAATTCACCCACTGGTTTAAGGGAAAAGAAAAATCGGCATCGAGGAGATGCTGCTGCAGACCAGCAGAGGAGTAACAAACAGCTGGCTACGTTTACCCATGATGAATCTGAACCATTGGAAATGTATGACAATGTGTTGCTTTGTTTAAATAATCCATATGTGGAACATCATAACGCTACTAGTGTCACTTCCTGCTCACCACCTAATGAAGTGAAAAAAGCAACCAAAGTTGGAAGGCCGAGAGGTGGTAGGAAGCATGGCAGCAGCATTGTCAAGAAGGAAATAGTGGATTTGAGGGCTCTGTTGACTCAGTGTGCGCAGGCCATGGCAAGCTATGATAGCAGAACAGCTAACGAGCTGCTGATGCGGATAAGAGAACACTCTTCGCCCCATGGCGATGGGACGGAGAGGTTGGCTCATTATCTTGCCAATGCCCTTGAAGCTCGCCTGTCCGGCACAGGAACAGCCTTGTATACAGCATTTGCATCCAGCAGGATATCAGCAGCTAATATTTTGAAAGCTTACAAGGCATTTATCACAGCATGCCCATTCAAGTTGCTGTCAAACATTTTCGCAAACAAGTATATCCGAAAGCTCATTGCTGGAGCACCAAAGGTACATATAATTGATTTTGGGATTTTATATGGTTTCCAATGGCCCTGTCTTATACAAGGTCTATCCATGAGGCCTGGGGGACCTCCAGAGCTTCGCTTTACTGGAATCGATCTTCCTCAGCCTGGTTTCAAACCAGCAGAGAGGGTTGAGGAGACAGGGCGTCGCCTGAGGAAGTACTGCAAGAGATTTAATGTCCCTTTCGTATTCAAAGCCATCGCGAAGAAATGGGAAACCATCACCATTGATGAGCTTGAGATTCAAAGGGATGAGGTGTTGGTAGTTAACAGTTTGTATAGGCTAGGGAACATACCTGATGAGACAGTAGTACCAAACAGTCCAAGGGATGCTGTCCTGAATTTAATCAGGAGGATCCGTCCTGATATGTTCATCCACGGAGTGCTGAATGGGACTTTCAACACTCCATTTTTCGTCACACGGTTCAGGGAGGCACTATTTCACTTCTCTTCACTATTCGATATATTTGAGGCTACCATGCCCCGTGAGGACGAGGACAGAAAGCTTTTTGAGGAAGAGGTTTATGCAAGAGATGCTATGAACGTGATCGCTTGTGAAGGGACAGAGAGAGTTGAGAGACCTGAAACATACAAGCAGTGGCAACTTAGATGCGTTAGAGCTGGATTCAAACAGCTACCACTTGACCAGGAGATTGTGAAGATAGTGAGGAATAAAGTGAGGTCGGAGTACCACAAAGACTTCTCAGTTGATGAAGATGGCAACTGGATGCTGCAAGGATGGAAAGGACGCGTAATTTACGCTCTCTCTTGTTGGAAGCCCGCTAAGCAGCGCAGTCTGTAAAATTTTAATCTAGTTTATTAGGCCATTTCTTCCATGGCTGTTCTTTCATTTGCTAGTGAGTTTATCTTTGTTTGTAGCAGCATTTTGTAATTTGTTTACTTTCTCTAATGTGGCGTAACAGTTTGTAGCAGATTTGTCCAAGTTTTGCTGCCAAAAGTTGATGTGGCAGTTTATATCAGTCCACATAACTTAACACCTAGTATTCTCAAATTTATATAGTATCTTTTAGATTTTGAGATTCAAACGAGTCTTCCCATGTTTGGGACAAAGGAGTACCAAAATTTTTGAAAAAAAAAAAACGACGCTGCACCATGGACCAGATCTAATGTAATAACTCCACAGTTTTCACTGAAAACACAATATGCGTTAAAAATTTTGCTAGATAAACACTAGTAATATGTTTCAAACTCAATAAATCAAATGTGTGGTAGAATGTTGAATGCAAATGATAATGTTGAATTAGTGTCCACACAAAGACGTGAACTTTATAAATGAACAGCTGGACATTCTGAATAAATACAGGCATAACTGGGGAAAACAAAGTGTACAAGGAATCTCACTTTTTATTATGCAGAGGAAAAAAAAAAAAGGGTAGTTGTGTTTAGGGTTAAAATTTTGAATATTTCGCTGGAGTGGCGGGATCCTTTTTATTTTCTTACAAATAAATATAAAATCCCGTTTCATAAGAACTCCTAAACAGCTACGTAAGTAACCGTCGACGAAAACAGAGCATTTCGCGGCTCCAATTCCGAGAGAATATTTGATTTTGCTCAATAAAAGTCTCATAACAATTTTGCACTATTGAAAGTGAGTTTTCTTCCCATTATCTACTCTGAATTAGCTCTACGTTGTTATTGAATTCTTTTGTTTGAATTATACACTTTTAGACTCGATTATAGCTTCAATGTAACAGTCTAGTTGCAAAAGTATGAAACGTCTCCGCAAATTGTCTGCTAAAGAATGTGTAGTCCAAGTTTCTAACGATATCATTATCAACATACTGCATCTTTTGCCTTCAAAATCTCTAACAAGGTTTAAATGTGTATCCAAATGTTGGCAGAAGTACATTGCTGATTCATCTCTGAGTTATAGTTGTCGTTCTCGAAGATGGAGGCCTCAACCCTATCTAATTGGTTTCTTTTATCAAGCTCGGGATACATGTGAACGTTCGAAAATTCGGTTCTTCTTCTCTTCCGAGGAATCATCACTAGATATTGATGGTAATTTTGATCAATCAGTCAATTTTCTAGGGAGGACTGCGTATATAGTTGCATCGTCCAATGGTTTTCTCCTTTGCAATAGGCAGAGAGTTTATTATGTTTATAATCCCGCGACGAGGCAGAGTACGGCTCTTCCTAAAACTCAAATCAGGATGAATGATCCAACTGTTGGATTTATATGTAAGGTAGATGACCCTGATAGAGATGTTATCTCATCTACTATAGTTCGCTATTGGATTTTCCTATCCAATGTGACAATTGAATGTTTCTCTTCTGAGACGGATGTGTGGATTGTCAATAATCTAGTTCTTGATGTACCTCTTAGATTGTATTATTTTTATTATATGAAATCACCATCAGCCGGTGTAATTGACGGAGTATTCTGTTGGCTTGATCAAGGACCACAAATCACTGTTTATGATAGTGTCCATAAGAGTTTCTGGGCTTTGGATTTTCCTGAAGAAATGGTGGCTACGGGCAATTATTTTCTTGGATTTTCTGGTGGGGATTTCTATTTTGCATTGTATTTTAAAACAGCTGTTACTGTGTGGCAACTCAAGAGCAATATCCGTAGTCGAGATGCATTGTGGGTTAGGAAGTATGTAACGGATGTCGCGACTACAGTTCCTTTTGAACTTACAGGGTCTCCACATATTGACATGCAGAACATGGACATTCATCCTGCTATTCCTCACATCTTTTATTTGGATGTAAGAGGTAAGGTTATCTCTTATGACATGGAAACGAATATTGCAGAACTTGTGCATGATTTCGGAGAATATGGGTGGAGAACAAAACACTTTAAATTATTTTCTTATGAGTGGCATCAATGGCCGCGCCTTCTGTAGACTGTCAAGTTTGTGTTGGGTGTTATATCTTCTAATAAACATTTGTTGAGTATCCTAATTACCTTTTACTTGTAGATAGTAACTTCATGGATTTCCTTCTTTTTGTTTCAGCTTCCTTGATCTTCTTGTGTTATTTTATTATCTGGAATATCTGTTTCCAGGTCTGGTTATGGAGTTGGCCCAAATAATTAATGAACATTGAGGCATAAAATCCAGAAAAGAAGTTTCATCTAATGACTGCAAGATCGCATTGCTATTTAAGTGGATGATGAGACAAAAGATGAATTACCAGCAATATGGTCTTCACTCCCAATCCCCCATTAAGTCCACACTGATATGATATCCACTGCATCTATAGCACTAACATAATCTGCAGAAAATGAGTTAGAAAAGCAAATTCAACAATGTCAGTTGGATTGCCAATATTAACACATACATCTGACTGCCTTTCTGTGACTGTTTAGCATCAAACAGTTGGTGCAAATCGCGCTAGATAGGAGCCAATAGCCACTGGTTGAAAATGCAATATCTAGTCTTTCAGTTGAATCTTGGAAGGGGAGGATCATGGTATGCAAAAATCACATCTTGATTGCAAACTACCTCTTTGGTTACGCTTGTTTGTTCAGCATGATACACAGTTTGTTTCCTAGCTACAGCTTGGCAACTGGACCTAACTGAATGAGACAAACAACCTTGTGTGATCTCTAAAACGTTTGGTTTTTGTTCGAGCTGGTTTATCTTACAGTTAACAATATGATAGGTTCTTTACTTTGCTTCCTATGCAGTAAGGTAGAAATAAGTCACACATAGTACTAACAAAGAGTATCCTCTTCACCTCTAACGCATCTGCTAAAGCAAGTTTAACGTACAAAAAGAAAATAATGGAAAAAAGAAGGATCAAGATGACTGATTCAAAAATGAGTAAACTGCTTATACCCAAAAGAACTATTCCATCAATACTCAAAAATTAAACATACTCCTTGAAAACTCAGTCAGAATCAGAGGAATATTGAGGATAGGGCTTCAGTGTTGTTACCAACTTAGACAGTACCTCTCCCATATCTTCCACTTCATCTTTTCCAAAACCCCAACTTTGGAGCAATGGTGCCCCAAGGGCTCCTCGCCCAAGACCAAACCTACGAAGATTTCCAAGTTTACTTTCCAAAAAGGGCAAAACAGCAGTGCTTGAACGTAATCTTGTCGCCATAGGTATGGAATGGACTTCAAGGGATCCCCTAGATGAAGAACCTGAAATTGGGGTTTCCAATAGCTCACCGTGTTGGCCAACCATATTGCCAAAGATTGAAGGGAAAGGCAAGGGTATAGGAAGAGGACAAGTAGAAGTGGAAAGGTGTGAGAATTTGGGCCTGGTGACGGAGTTATCATAAGCAGCCTCAACTGCATCCTTAACTTCATTAATTGAGGCCCTTCGGTTTCCTGAAAATTATGTGGATAAGTACAGTTAAACAGATGAAATATCTGTGCATAAGCTATAAGCAAGAAGGTGAGAACAGAAAGGGGACACTAAAACAACACTGAAGAATCATCAAATATGCTATAAAATGTGGGGATTCATCCATCTCGCTCTCACGCATTAAAGTTACAAGCTCCCTTTAGGAACTACTATTCCGTATAAAGTATAGCATGTTGAAGTGCTTTGCTACCGAACATAATCCACTATTTAGGTTGTTTTACCTTTGAGGTGTAGTCCTCATCACACACTGGAACATCTCATTCCTAACTTTTCTTTGTTGTGTTCTGTCCATTGTCTTTAGACTTACAAAATGAAAAGCTTATTTTTCATATCAAGGATTTGAAAGATTACATTATAATCAGTAAGTTTTCTGGCAATGCATCTTAGCTGTTCAAACCAGGATAACTTCATGAATATTTTGCATAGTGTTATAGCTTGAGCTTCTGAAAGGTAAAGCATCTTAAGGATAAAGTAATATGACATATATTACGTAGATGGAGTCCAAAAGGAGATGGGGACGCCAGTACTCAAATCATCAAACTATAAAAATATACGGAACATGCAAAGATCAAATCAAGTACCAGATTTAACTGCTCCGTGAATGTTCATAGTTTCCACTGCATGGAAATCTTCAACATCTTCTGCTATGTCCGGAATCAAAGGCTGCAAATTTCCGAGAAAGGACTGCCGAGCCCAGTCTGCTGGGGTAAAAGAGTTTCCAACATCAGGAATGGAAGCAATTGCACAGTGACTTCAGAAAAATGAAATGCCAGAGAAAGAAAGCATACCACTTAAAGAAGGTGCCGGCATGGCAACATCCAATATAGTTACTATGTTCTGCCTCACTTGGCCTGCTAGCATTTGTACTGTCCCGTACATATCCAGAGCACCAGATGTACAGATCGATTCTGCAGATGGCCCTGATTGTTTCATCCTAAAAGGGAGACTAAATGAGTGCATTGCAGATGCATACACTGCACTGGAGTGGTAAGGCTTTTCGTCTTTAATGCAGAGAAACTGGGAAGCTCTACCTAGATAGTTGCATTTAGGCGAGTATCAGCCACGGGAACTCAAGAGATTGAAATATGAGAAGCATACAGAGTAAGAGGTCATAAAACAAGATTCAGTTACAGACGTTAACCTGCACCAAATACTAGAAAAGACAAAGGTACACAAACAAGACACAAGTTCATATAGGCGAAGAAAGAGTACCAACTATACAACACTCATCAGTTTTAAGATCCAGTGAATGAACTGGCAAAAGAATGACTACCTAACATTTTGCTGTTAAATGTACAAGTTTAACACCAATGATTTCACTCAATAATTATTGAATCCCCCAGTTCCTTTTAAGCACATAGGATTCACATAGTTAACTGGAGTTCCGTTTGATGCTGAAAATTGCTGAAGGATGTAGACAAAATGCACACAAGTTCTTGCCTTTTGAGTGAGGAAAACCACAAGTTTGCATACAGCAAGCGAAAAAGTGTGAGGCAACAAGCCATGATATCTTCAAAACGTCCACTACCTCAGCTTGTGATTTAGAACGTTCTCAAAATTTGGGGTGGACATGCATGAACTCACAGGCAGCTACTCAGACAATATACATGAACCCATTAAGTATCTGTTTGTTGTGGCCAGGATTCATTACTGATATATAATCTCCTTTGGAGGGACAGATATGGATTACAAACTTACAACTCAATTTAGTTCAACAAAGAACAAAAAACCTATTATGCCTGAGAGAACCATATGAAGGAAAATAGATAGTTCTACTGAAAAAAAAACACATTATGAAAACAGTAGTTCTTACTTCCACTCAGGGCGGGCAAACCAACAGGGATGATCAATTTACATAGCTCAGACAGCCTTGAAAATGAGACTGCATCGTGAAGATTATGTGAAATAGCTTGCTTGCGACCTTTGGAGTCCATGTGCAAGCTAGGATTACGTGCATTGTACAGTAAAACTGGGACATTTGGGTACTCATCTGCAATGCTCTCCAGGAACATTGCAGATACACCAGAAAATCCTCCAGAGTCATCCACAACGCATTGGATCCCCTGTCAAAGAAATGCAATTTAAAAAAATAACAACTCTTGTCGACAGATAGAACACAAGTGCAGGTGAAATCATTTTTGTTTAGGCATTTGTACAGAGATACATTTTAGGCAATAAAGGAAAATAAAACCACTTGACTCCCAAAAAAGCACAATTTTCACGATCTCAAAAAGCAAGGGGAAGAATATAAAGTCGCATTGCTGGTATCAAGCTGAAAGAGTTGATACTCAAACTGTTATAATGGAACTGTTGAAGACCAAATGAGCTTATGAGGTTGTTAAGTCAGTAAACCAATCTAACAGCAGACAAGATATTATGGTAGTATCATGAAGCTTCCCCCAGGGCTTTGGTTCAATTGTAAGGATGCAACAAATGAAATGTCGGTTTGTCGCATGAAAGGTTTCAAACCCCACCATGGACAAAAAGTTTGATATTTAAGTTGGGAGAAGGGCATAGGGGAGGACCATACTACAGAATTTTGTACCTGCTGATACCTCACAAAGTGAGTATACAGGCGTTTTCTATGATATCAAAAAATATAAATATTGCCGCTACTCTTTTGAGTAAAAAACTCCTCTTTGGTTTAATTCATATTCAACTTTCTCTAGCGGAATTAGACTTTCATTTCTATTTCTTCAAATCGACAAATCCAGTACGACGTGTCAAGAATCAAAGAAAAGTTTGAAAATTGACGAATTCAATGTTTCTGTATCCCTCCGGACGGAAATCATATATTGAATAGAGGGTACTCCACCCCGTAGAGGATACAACACATTGAAATAAAGGAATTGGTGGATCTCTCCCATCAGAGGGAGAACAGGACTCAAGGAAACTGTGATATACTCAGTGAGGACACAGTTCATTCAGCATCAAGAAGAAACTTACAAGATAAAGTAATGTGTCGAACATGTATAGAAAGAGTAATATTATTGTACTGGAAGGAATCAGAATCATTAGACAGAACAAATATTAGATGGTTGATCTGCCAACAAACCTGAGAGGATTCATGATCAGCAATAAACCTAGACAATATAGTAGTCTAGAGATTTTAATCATGAGTACCTGAATATGATCACATTCTTCAATGAAGAAACGAAGTCTGTCATCTATTTCTTCACCATGTTGATGCCCACAAAATGCCTCCTTCCCGAGTCCATAATTATCAAATTCCTGAATATCTAACCATAATCCACTTAATTCATACAAACTTTGTGGATGATAGTGCACTTTTGAAAAATCTGTCCAATATTGAACATCACTTTCCAAACATTCAACGATATCCTTATCTTGAATTTCTGCTGGAGAATTGGTGTTCATATTATCTAAATCATTAGCTTTGCCCACTCTCTCCTGTTCTTCCTCGCTTAAGCTTTGCAAGAAGAGATTCCTTCTTAAAGGTTCAGATGCATGAGTTGTGACTCTGCCCTTCCTGCACATTTGTCTGGAGACCTTTATTCATATAGTTCCACTCAAACTTATGTAAATCATATTAGAAAATCAAGCCTTCCCCTCAACCCTCACCCCTCACCCCACCCTACCCTCTCTAGAAATATTCCTCCAACATCACAAGTAATGTATAATATGTAAATGTCCTGTTGGCTCTTATTTATTTTTTCATAAGTTTTTTGATCAATGGGCCTTTTCTAATGCTGATTTTGCATCTTCTGGATGAGGAGAAGGTGAAGAAGAAGATGTGTTTTTGTTGTTGTAGATCTAGGACTTTTTTTTTTTAAGATTTGCACTGGGTGTCCGAGTCTCTTAGAGCCCCGACTAATCCCAGGGATGCACAAGCCCTCGGCAAAGAGTTTCTCGCAAGTGCACCACGGTTAATTCAGGTTTTACCCAGTCCGATGGCCCTCAGAAATTGTTTGCACCCAGTGGGTTTCGAACTTGAGACCTTGAAAGGGAGCAAACCCCAAGCCTCAAGTCAATTACCACCAGGATTGAAATATACTTCTTATATTGAAGCCATGAGGGTCTTCTGTCATTTTCTAAGAAGATGAATGACCAAGGATTGAGGCATTGTCGTTGCTGTCGTTGATCTAGGAACTTACTAAGATATCCCTCGTATGTTGTAGCCATGAGGGTCTTCCATCATTATCTAGGAGCCATTCTAATATAGTAATACTTCAATTGTAATCATCCTAAGTAATTTCTGTAATTTCATCAAACTTGGCTGCTAATTTATCACTTTGTCGTGTCATGAAAGAGTTGTCTACTTGAGGACAAGAGCATGTGATTCATTGGATTGCAAGCTAGCTTCCCAGACTTCTAAATTTTAACATATTCTCTATGAAACAGGCTCCTACATGTAGATATTCTAAACCAATCTGTATGACTCCTCTCAGCTCTGTGATTCACATCCATTTTTTCTCCCACGTCCACTTCAACAACAAAAGGAGCTTTCAAGTAATTCCCGCTCCACTTTCACCTCTAGCCTGATCTCAGACAAGTAAATAAACAATCTGACTATTCTATGAGCAAGTCGGCACTTATCAATTTGTCTTTCAAGAAAACATAGCATTCCGGAAATAACTGCTAATTGCAAAGCGTTAAATAATTATTCTCTCGGTTTCAATTTGTTTGTCTTAGTTTCCTTAGTCCATTTCAATAGAATGTATCTTTGCTTTGGCATCTCTTTAATTTCAACTTTCCACATGACATGTTTAAGACCACAAGGCATGTTTAAGATCACAAGATCAAAGGAGTTTAAGACGACAAAATTCAAAAGTCTTCTTTACTTTCTTAAACTCTATGCCAATTGTAATGGAGGAAGTAATTAATAACATTCCATAAAGCTCAAAACTGTCTCTTGAAACTGAAAGAGAAACAACATAGAATGGAAGAAGGTCACCAAATATCCCAGTGAGTTGTTCATTATAACTAATCAAATCAATTTTCGCTTAATCTGCAGTGTGGGATGCATTATTATCAGCAAACAAGTTGCAGAAAAGGCGATGAATGTTTGACACTTCCTGCATAAGGAACATGGGAGAGGAGATGGACCATCCTGCTTCCTTGCAGGATTGCAACAGAAATTTAGAACATTGTACTCTTTTTTTTTGACGAAGGTAACAAGTGAGATTTAGAACATTGTACTCTTGTTGTTCAGCACGGGTGATAATAAGGACAACATAAGAGGCAATCACGAATTGAAGAATAAAGATTGTTCCAGAAAAATGAGATGGATGTAAAGGGCCTGAAAAGAACACTTTCATTTTACTCCTATAATTCTTGCAAAGAGGCATTCTCTTTTCTATATACAGATATAGTATTATATCTATCAATGTGTGAAGCCTGACAAGCCTCGATATACATAAAAGAGAAAATTCCAGTATGTAGTTGGAATTACTTTATAGATGAATGTGGTTGCTTGTAGAAAAGGGCATTTTGGCCTTCAGATTCAGAGGCAGATTGTTCAGTGAAATGCTATTTTTACCACCAAACTGAATTGATAAATACATGTAGACTTAAAGGTTTGCCTAACATGATCAGTATCTTAAAAATAATTACCAAATTGAACCTCTGCAATAATCAGGATCACTGAAGGCATAAGCTAATACTATGAGTGATATATTTTAAGGTAGTAATCAAAAGCAGAAGGCCCATTTATCATATATTGTCTTTGATTTATGGATATAAGACTCAGGGATGCTGAAACAGTTACGTGGAATCACATTTTTATTGTTGTGACAATCATTTCCAAAGCAATATCAGCAGGCAGTAAGAATGTGTGAATCAAAAGGAGCACTTATTAAGGAAAGAGATGCAACAAAACAGCTGCAAGTCTAGACCCCTTCTTTAAGTTGCATTTATTTTTCTATTAAACTATTTCCATCTCCTTTCTTTCACTTTTTCTATGATTTAGATGGGAAGGATGGGTGAGCGGGAGAACATGTCACTCCTTACTTACTTTGTGTCATGTGAGAAATATAGGAGAAAATATTATTGAATTGTTGTCTATATTATTACATTGAGACCCTATTTATAGATACTAT
>JBCEWC010005781.1:0-24277 GCA_038996855.1 Solanum aculeatissimum | reverse complement strand
CTGTAAATTTCGAGAATTCGATTTTATTCAAATTAATTGAGTAATTAATTGAATTTTCGAAGAACAAGTCATTTTTTCAATAAAACAGGGGGTATGAAAGATTGAATTTAGGCGTTACGTGGAGGGGTAGAGGTACCAAAAAAGTATTGGGGAAAGGTGATTCGACAGGACATGGTGTAGCTTCATATCACCAAGGACATGAACTCGGATAGAAAGGAGTGGAGGTCAAATATTATGGTAGAAGGTTAGTAGCGGTAGAATGCTATCTTGTCTTGTGACGGTTTTTAGGTTTGTCATAAGATTAGTCATGCTATTACAGTTGTGTTGTTACTGCTCTTCGATTATTCTGCTACTTTGTTAAATTTTTTTCTGGTATATCTATTGTTTTCTTCTTTTACTTGGAGCGAATACATTTGAGCCGACGATCTTTTGGAAGTAGTCTATCTATCTCCCTGAGATAATGATAAGATCTGTACACAGTCTACCCTCCCCAAATACTACATTGTAGCAGTTCACTAGGTATTATGTTGTTGTTTTTCAACTCATTGAAGGATGGAATAGGCAAAACAACTTTAACAATTTTCTAGTATTATTACTTAATATGGTTTTGCTAAATAAAAGGTGGATGCGTGTAATAGAACAACTGTAAACTATAGGACTTCTTTTGAAATAGGAATATTTCGACTTTTCTTGTTCCTTTAGAATGATAAATTCTCTCAACAGAAGGGTCCATGATTAAACATAGAAACTTACCATTAGGATCTGTGTGACATGTATATCCCAGTTCACCAGCATTACAAATCAATGACACGATTCATTGATCGAACATGAAGCAATAAAAAAGAAAAAGGAAAAAAGTTTAGATTAGACAAAATTAATAATAGTTATGAAAAAGAATGAGCATGTTAAGAACGTACCATTCATCCAATTCCTAGGAGGTTGGAAATGATAAGCACTTCTGTAAGGTTGAGCCATGAAGAGAGCACGATATTATTGGCTTAGTGAAAGCAAGATATTTTACTTTCTTTTTGTTAGTGCAGATATTGCATAGGAGGTATATATCAACTATCCATCATACTCTGGTCAAAATATTTATTTACAAGTCAAAATTAATACGACATAACTAATCCCATATAGTAATTTATTCCAACCAAACCAAGGCGTCAAGACTCATATATCTTGTTCTAGTCGAAATATTTATTATATTCACAGGTCAAAAACATGGATATTTCTTATATGAGAGTCTTCTATGAAAAATCGTGGTAATTATTGTGTACATTCTTAGTTATTCTTTCAAAATCTAACTACTGCATATCTTACATGGGATAAAAATGTTTAGTCTCAAAGTGGCGGATTTTGATACTTAATCGTATGGAGCAAATGTTAGGTGGCTAAAAACAGCAGGGGCAGGGTTAGATAGCTGAGAGACGATGATCTTTTGCACTGCAACTACACGAATATAACAAAAAGGGAGGAAGGGATCGAATGAGTAAGAAAAACGCTACAAAATCAGGTTAATTGCCATAATTTAAAGGATTACCATCATTAAGTAAATAAATAAGAAATATTGATAACTGCGTGATGCAACCAATAATTTGGTGTACGAATCATGCACGAATATTACTACTACTTGACAACGTTATATCAAGCTCCTAATTTAGGTGCATCGATTGCTCGAGTTCACATGCAACCCCATCTCTGCATGAAATTGGACACTTCCACATACAATTTAGTAGAATCTATTGATTGAGTTTCTAGGAAACGCTCATCACAAAATTTACTAGAATCTATCGTTTGAGTTCAGGAAACTTTCTCGGCAACAACATGGATACTTCAATACAAATGTAGTTTTTCCAAAATGTAAGCAGCTGAATTTGTCTCAAGATAAAGGAACTAAAACCAGATAATGCAAAAAAGACTAAGCAAGCGACAATCCCTCAAAAAGGTCAAGCAGATTAACGGTAACGACGGAGAGACAAAGTCTGGTTCCTCTTCCAGGTTGCCCTTCTTGAGGGACGAGCTTTGTGGTGTAAATGTCCCTTTCCTCGGAGTCCCCTGTATTTCTTACCAGCTGAAGTGAGACCACGTAATTCTCTGTGCTTATGCACTGGATTGCAGATCCAGTTGATCCTTGGATCATTGCGAATAGCAGCATGGGCTTGGTCAACCAAAATAACCTCAAAGTACTTGTAGGTAGAATCCTGCATTAGATAGAAGAATGCATTCCCATTCTTAAGCATGTGTATAAAGAGTCTAAGCGACAAGGAAATAAAACAAGTCTCAGTCAGACGATTTACAAAGTGGTGTTGGAACATTAGGACTACCTCACAAGCCATATTAGGACTGTGTTTCTTGTTGCACAGACTTCTAAACATGTGGAGTTGTATCCTAATATATCTTGCAAGGTGGTTGAATTTGTTCATTATCAAAAAAAGGAACACATCTCTGTCTCAATTACAAATTTAATTAAACTCCCCCCCGCCCCCACCCAGCATGTGATAACATAAAAAATGCACTAGGAAGAAAAAAAATAGGTATAATTTAAACTGATACCTCATTAATCCAATAAGAGTTGACGACTCTAAGACCACCCAATTTCCTACCAGCACGCTCCTCAGCAACAGATCGCTTGCTGCGCTGGAACTTCAGTTGGGTGACTCCCTGGTTGGTGGGCTTACCATACACAATACCCTTGGAAACAGGTCTCTTCCTTCCACCACGTTTCACACGAACACGATAGATCACATAGCCCTATAAAGATTATGATCTTAATCACAATTCTGAAGTAGTTCATACTATGGAAAAGGTAGCATTTTAACATGATAGAAGGAAAAATTCTGCATTAATACTGTTCTCAAAGGGATATAAGAAATGGAGTATTCTGTACAGGGATTTCTATCCATTGCATCTAGATTCTGTACAGAAATGAACAATAGGTCAAAGAGCCTTCACAAGCAACTCAGCATTACAGATGCATGTCTTCAACGTAACCCAGAAATAATATAAGATCCAACACTGAGACAAATGTAAGTAGACTTAACTCACAGGCAGCTACTGAAAAAGCACAAATCAAACTTAATTTCCACTAGATATCCATGTTCATTACTCATTTTATGGACAAAACTTGCAAAAATACATAACATCTGTGATCTACCACCAAGGAGTTAATTATTAGACACGACAGAAATGTACCTGCTTGGCCTTGTATCCCAAGCGGCGTGCCTTGTCAGGACGGGTAGGCCTGGTGACACGGACAATAGATGGGAGCTGACGGTACTCCCAGCACCTCACCCTTTGCAAGAACCTCATAACATCTGACTGCTTCTTCCTCCATAGCTCCGACACATAAGTGTAAGCCCCTACATTTCCACCAAACATCAAACATCACCCGCTGTTCCAACAACACTGATATCCATAAACACCACTATCCAAAACAACTTACTCTCGTTTAAACTTTCTGCCTATCCAGCTTTTAGAGTAAAATACCAGAGCAAGTATGTTATATAAATTTTCATCTCTTGAGTGCTTTTTGGGAATAAAATTACCTTTCATAAGCAACTATGTAGAAGAAAATGAAGCATTACTGTAAAATCAAACTCTATAATTGAAACACCACTCATAGCCTATTAGAAAAAGATACCATTTTCCCCAAGAAGAGTAGTCAATCACCCTATACATAAACACCCACGTCCAAAGCTAGTTCTCCGACCACAAATACCACATACATATTACAAATGCTTATATGTATAGGATTTAAATATTAGATCTCTCTTTGTTCAGTTCAACAAATTATTGCGAAACCTCAGTGGTTTAACAAAATCATTAGAACAAAATGACCATCTATCTAAGATAAAGAGAAAATTCAAAGTAGGAACCGGTTCCAAACCCAGAAAAAAAAAAACTAAAACAAAACCTATAGATTGTTCACTTTCGGCAAGATTTTCGACATGAATCAATTTAGCAAAGAGTATTAAACAGAAGAGTGAGTAGATGTATAGAGATACCCATCGAGTTACTACTGCTGCTCTTCTCCCTCTGTGGTGCTCCGCTATGGCGTCTAGGGTTTCTGAGCGAGAAGCATTATAAATGGAGTATCATTACCTTACTGGATAGTGTTTTCGGCCCATAGTTTTTTCAGTTTTATCTTCTTTTTTTCTTTTCGGCCCATAGGGCCCATGGTGATAATCAGATTTTACTAGCAATTTAAATTGTATTAGTTTGCGTAAATAACACCTTTTAGCTCACTATTTAAATTTTATCTCTAATTTTAAAATTATGCATATATAAGCTTTTCAAATTAAGAAAAATATTGGAATGTAATCTAACATTTTTCATTTTTTTAAATCTGAAAGGTCCACAAGTTATTAAAAAAAATTATAATTAGTTACTAATCAATCGATCTAAAAGAGATGACAAACAAAAAATTATAATTTTATTATCAGCGAACCTAAATCGCATTTTATTATGGGTGAATAAATGATGTGTGGTACGAAAACATATTCAGTCTTGAATTTTTGTCTCTAAAATCTTTAAAAATTAACCTTAATTTGAAAATAATAAGCGAAAAGAACTTACGTTGCCCATCAAACATAAGTTGTAAATTTTACCTAGAAGATAGATTTGTATTCAAATACAAATTCACCATGTTAAAATATTCTGAATTTTATGTTATAAGTAAAGTTAGAAGTCACACTTAACAAATAACAAATGATTTGTCTCTATTGTCTACTTGTAGTCAATTGAACAATTTTATTACATTCAAATATCCTGAACATTTACCTCATAACCAAAATTAATTAATTTTCATAAATTATGTTTGATAGGCAAAACTTAGAGATTTTTTAAAAACAGATAAATTTTTTATTTTTGATAAATTTGTTAAATGAGGCCAAAAAAATCAAAATAACCTTTCAACAAAATCATTTATTAACTTAACTTGGAGAAGAAGTGCACCAGAAGTCAATTCTAGGGGTACCATTTAAAATGCAATTAACTTTTAAAATTTAATCACTTTGTAATAAGTAACTAATAGTTGGACAAAAATATTTTGAGACTAAGCAGTGCTGAAATTCATAACTTTGGTAAATTTGCATTATTCTACAAAGACGAAATTAGTTTTTATGAATATTTTAATAAATCACGATAAGAGATAAAATATTTTATTCAATACAAGATGACATATAAGTCTTCAAATATGATATGCTAGTCTCATGAATCCACAAGATGTATATCTCATGTTTCTTAAATTTTATGATTTTATTATTAAAAAAATACGTAAAATAAATATTTTTTATAATTATTCCAATAAATTACTAGTAATATAAAGAAAATTATAATTATTATTTGAAAAAAATAATAACATATTTATCATGTTTGAAAACATAAAATTAGAATTGAATGCAAAATTTTTCTTTTCTTTTCATTTCATTTAATTATTAAGAATGAAAATAGAATACTACTTAGTATTTGAGGCTTTGAGCAATTGGGTGTGGATTCTCTTTTCATCATTGTTTGGTAAAATGAACTGTTGCGCCTTGGACGAAATACCATAAAGCCACCACAGATCTCTTGCCCCAGAAATAACACAAGAAAATCCCCTTTACAAACTTCTCCTCGGTCTCTCCGTCACATTTTCTATTTCTCACTTTGTCTCTTCCAAAATTCATTCAGCTTCGATTGTGTGTGCGGCTGGGTGGTTTTCTTCGCCGATCTCTCCTCCAAGAAATGTCGGCCATTTCGAATTTCACCGCGTGCCGGCGTTTCGATAATGGAGTTGCATTGACAAAAGACTTACCTGGGGTTTGTTTGATTCCTAAGAAATTTCTGACGACCAAGACTTTTACGCCATTGCATAAGGTAATTTTATGAAATAGGAGTATAATTTGATCTGTCTTTCTTTTCCTGGTGTTCCCCAAATTTGGACTAGTGGGTAACCGATATATTGCTGCAACCGTTACTCGTTCGTTATTGCTTACGTGTTTTAGCATTATTGATGAATTATGTCCCAATTCTAAACTAGTTGAGGTCTGCTCTATTCGGGCTAGTGAAAGAGCATTTGTAGTAGTTTGATTGTATGTATGCTGGCTATCAATTTATCAAAATTCTCCTTCTCTATTTGCACATTGGACTGAGAATGCTCTGTGAGTACAGGTGGACTTTTCTTGGTTTTAGTATAATATTATATAGTTTAGTGACCCTGGTTTCTTGCTAAAGCTGTTGGTCCATTTTTTGGAGTTATTTTACTACTATTACTGTTCTGTAGTGTTGTACTGGAATAGTCTCAGACTATCAAATAATGACATAATTATTTTATTTCTCGAGCACCTGTGTGAATTCAGTGACCCTAGTTTCTTGCTCATTCTGTTTCTTGACCTGCGTGAGTGAAAGCAACTACATACTCCAGTCGTGCTATTCTTCTTCATAGCATATGGAGCTTTAAGTGGAAGTTTTTTTTCCATATTCATAAAGTTCTATGGTTTCTATGCTTTAGTGATCGTTTTTCGCATTTTGTTTTTAGTTTCTTTGTTACTCCCTCCATTTCAAAATAAGTGGTGTTTTTACCTTTTTCATTTTGTTTAAAAATAAGTAGTGTTTTACATAATCAAAAAGGTATTAATGATGTTCTTCCAATTTTACCCATATTTAAATACTAAAGAGCTACATCTTCTTCAAGGTATTTATTAGGCACAAGTTTGTAGACATACATCTCACTTTCTTGGAATGAGTAGTTTTCTTAAGGAGTGTGTCCAAGCTAAAAACACCACTTATTTTGTAAGGGAGGAAGTAATAATTCGGAATGTTACCTGGTGATTTGAATTTCATAAGTGATTCGATTTAAAATAATGAATGGCTTTGCATTTGTGAGTAATGTCGTGATTCACTTTGCACTTCTCAGGTGTCTCCTGCTCATTCAAAAAGGTTGTTTAAAGGTTCAAATATAAGAATGACAATGATAGATGAGAGACTTTCCAGCAGGAAGGTTGTTGTACCCTCTGAAGTGCTGGTAGTGGATCTGTCCTATATCTCTTATAATTAAGTACTTGTTTTGGAAAATATGGAGTTGGCTTCTCTTATACTTTTGGTAAAATTGTTGAGACCTTCCATTGACGTGCAACTGAATCTGCTACTGATGAGATAACTTTTATATGCAGGCATATGAGCTCGTTCAAGGAGCAAAAGTAAGTTAATTTTTTTTGGGTTGAAAATGTAACTAATTTATGTAGTAAACTTGCTCAACTCTCTAGCTTGTTCACATTTTCATATGTTCTGTACATTCAATCATTTTTCAGTTTACTTCACTCATTCATTAATATGCTAAATAAACTAGTAGACCTGGTCTTTTCTCAAGCACATTAAATGTTTTTCTGTTGTTTTTCGCGTATATGCCATTGACAATGGGAACTTGGATGTATAGGTAAAATGGAGTTATATCATGGAGAGATCGTTGCCCGAACCACCAACTGCTGTTTTCTTGCATGGTATTCTTGGCTGCAGGAAAAACTGGGGTAATGACTCATTTAAAGATTTGTAAAAATTGCAGCACAACACACACAAATTTCTTGTGTATTCACTGAATTATCCTGATTCTTTCGAAGTGCCTGGTTTCTAATTTCTTATCCTTGTTTCTCAGAACATATATTAACATGGCATGTTGTGCTTTCGGTCAAGCCTTCTTATGTAACTAGCCGATGGAATTTTTCTTGAAAATGAAAATAGTGCAAACGCCAGAATGTCTTAATGAAATTGATATCATTGACTAAACAGTGAGGAGTTGTGGAAACCAATCCACGTGCCATCTAATTCCCTTAATTTTCCACATGGCACAGAATGATTTTTCTCATTATCCGTTCTGTACCTCTTTATGAAAATAAATTATCCATTCCATATTTCCAACTGCACGGAGTAATGATCTATGTCCTTTAGTATTCCATCTTAATGCTCTAAATATCACAATTGATACACCTAGTAGCAGCTGATGTTGGTAGAGTTCAATTTGTTTCAATTTTATTACTGATTACCGATTAGATTCATCTTTGCTAAAATTCAGAAACTTTTTCTTGGATTGGAAGAACTTGCTTTCATTTAGCAGGAAAGTATAGAGAGTGTTGTGACAGAAATACTGGAAAAGGACATTCCATTTTTCCCTTTTCACCCGACCATGAATCAAGTTTCATGCTGCATCATGCTCATTGCTTCCTTTGAATTCTCCTTTTATCTTAACAGACAATGGGATTGCGCAAATTCTCTTCCTTTATGTTGATATTTAACTATGTTGCAAGTTTTTCTGCCATGTACTTCAGAATCTTGATAAAGAACCTGTAGTTTTAGGAAGCTCATATTGCAATAAAATGCAAAACTATTTGCTTTTGGACAAGAATGATTTAAAAAGTGTGTCTATTGCTGGAGTGCAAAGGAAATTCCATATCTTGTGGCATATAGGTTCTTAATTCCATAGAGATTTACTAGTTAAATTGCCTACTTACTGTTGCATTACATAGTTTTATTATTATTAATTTATTGTTATTTTACTAATTCCTCCAATCTGCTTAGACAATGTTCCTGTTTCAAGTTTCTTACAGTCTTATCGTCAACCTTTTCCATGACAATCTGAAATTTTCAGGAAGCTTTGCTAGGAGATTGGCCCAAGAATTTCCAAAATGGCAGGTAGTAGAGATAAACATTTATTCTTATCCCTTCTTATGTACATAGTATCTTAAAGAACTTTGCATCATGTTTAACTTGTCCCTATTGGATGGGGAGTGTGTTTTGTTGCATGTGGTATACTGTTGGTTTGAGAAAAAAATGGAGCATTTACCCCATCTTCTTCTATACTTGATCTGTGAAGAATGAAGAGAAAGGAAGATTTGATCCGACATTAGTACCCTTGGGAGACAGTTTTTTTTATATTCATAAAGCTTGGACACATTAGAGACAGAGACGAATGGAGGATTGTCCCAAATCTGAAAAGAGAGGAATTCTAGATGTTTTGAGGACAAAAACTGTAAAGTTAAACTGCATCAAACTTTTTTGTTTTTGGTGTAAACAGATGTACTTAGAGGATATTGAGTCAGTCATTGACATCCTAGGCTCTTGTTAGGATTGTTGATTCAGTTCTTTATTTTTGATTGCTGTAAATATGGTTTTCAGTACAACCTATGCACTGTCCTTGTCAATATGATCAAATGTTACCTTCTCAAAAAAAAAAAAAAAAAAAAGAGAGAAAAGAAAAGCTTGAACACATTGAAAAGTTTCAAGAATAGTTTGTTCACATAACCATAGATTAGGCAGCACCCAGGCTGCCCAATTAGTGATCACTGAAGTGACAGGAGGTTCTCAGGTTCAAATCCAACTGGAGGCAAAAATTACTATGGTGATTTGTTGCCATCAGTCTAAGCCTTGGTTGACAGAGTGGTCCATACTTGCGCTAGTAGACATAGCCGTTACAATGGAATAGTTGAGGTGAGCGTAAGCTGGCCCGGACACCATCATCCTTAGAAAAAAAAACATAATCATAGAATATATAAAAACAACACCTGACCCTTTTTGTTAAACAGTGCACAAGTGCCCTCCTCTTCTCTGCTTTTTAATTCTTACCCATATTCAGCTGCTTATATTTTATTAGTAATATGATACGTCCTAGAATATTTTCATTAGAAAAAAACATAATTATAGATTATATAAAAATAGCACCTGAGCGTTTTTGTTAAACAGTGCACAAGTGCCCGCTTCTCTGTTTCTGAATTCTTTCCCATATTGAGCTGCTTACATTTTATAATTAATATGATAATATGATACGTCCTAGAATTTTTTTTCTTCGGTTGTTCTGAAGATAAAATATAGGCACAAATCCAATTCCAAACTTCATGGAAGTTGTTAATCAGCATCCTTTGGAAACTCTTTTGGGAACAATTATTTTGGAGCATAATTATGTTGGGGCAACTTTGTTGTAGGGGGGTTGTAAGTGTGTAAGCATCAACTCCGTACCTGAAAACGTTGCCCTCTTTTCATTGATTTATTTGAACAAAAAGCTAATATTAAAACAAACAATGAAGCTTTAGTTTTTTTTCTTTTTTGGGTTCTGATGTGCTTTATCAGACTTCTGAGAGATGCAACTAGAAACAGATTGTAATGTATTGCACTGTTCTATTTGAGTTTCTTTGAGTTATCCTGAATATTTTTTTATTAATTCTTGGAAGTTACTATTAATTGTGGTCACATCATTCTTAAATCTATCTTTTCTCCATTTTGTGGGGATGTCATTTTGAATTCATTTGCTTTTGACACCTTTCGGCAGTTGTAGTCCTCAGGCGCACATTCTTCTCTAACTGATTGTCGATATCTTATGGTTGTCTTGTCTTGATTGATTTACTTTTCTGCAGTTTCTCCTGGTGGACTTGCGATGCCATGGTGATTCAGCTTCTCTCAAGAAGAGAGGCACACATACAGTTTCATCAGCTGCTCTTGATGTCTTAAAGCTGGTATAGTTTCTTGACCATGACTTGCTGCACTTAGCACATACTGCATTGTTTTATTGTCATTTCTATGACACCTGTATCAGTAAAACCTTGTAAGGCATGTCTTCCACCTGTTTCTTATTCAATCTTTCTGTTTCTTTACATCTTACACAGAGCTTTTTGTGGGGCAGGCATGGAAAATTTTGACAGTCATTTCGCAGTCAAGTCCTGGACTGTGCCTATTTGATTAGTTCAAGTTTAGAAGAGTACGGCCAATTACATTATTCCCAAAAATCAGAATACATTATATATTTTCTTTTGATATTGATAAAAGAATTGTCTTTCTGCAAGTAGTTATGGAGCTTGCATGTGTACATGTGGCAACATTAGCTATTGCCATGTCATCCTAGAGGCCCCTTTAGCAGCGTTATAACCGTTGTTATCAGTAGGCCTCCATACCTACCAACAGCTTCATGCCTTCATCCACCCAATCTATCATCTGTTCCCCAAATAACTGTCTGCTTTCCATTTGTGATTTCATTGAGGGTCAATATCTGCTCTGAATTTATAGTTGCATCTAGATAATTGATGTTGTTCCTTTTGTTATCGTTGCATTTTTTTCCCCTCAAAGTTGGCTTGGAATTCTAATTCTTTCAGTTATATATCCAACTCCCTACTTCATCCCTTCTTTTTGTGGAATCAGTTCTCTACTTTGTCAAGAAGACATCATTTATTATTATTGGGTTCTCTCCTTACTTGCCCAGCTGCTTTCGAATTTTCAATGAGGGGCCTAGCTTCAGCTTCAATTGAAGCTTTCTTCTCCCATCTAAAGGCATCACATCTACTGTTGTTTTTACAATAACTTGCATAGCCTTTTAGTCGTCATATCAATGCGGTAATAAAGTGTCAACCATAGTGTTGACTGAATGAATCTTTGTTGATCATCGAATAATGTTCTGATTCCCTTGAATTTTACTACACGTGTCATTTGGACTGAATCATAAGATTTCTGAGTGGTAGTAACTTCTGTGTTCCCCTTGGCTTGATTCGTCTTGGCGATTGACCTCTGCAACCTAGTTTGAGGGGCTAAGATAGTGTGCAGCATATCAGTTTTTCATATCAACTAGCACCTCACCATTTCTTTTTGATAAGGTAAATAATTATATTTATATTGGGAAATCCCCTTATGCAAGAAGTATATCAAAAAGTAGAGAAACCTGCACTGGTTCTCTGCAAAAGTCACCCACTCATCTATACAAACAAGAACATCATTGGTGCAACAAAAGAAACTAGAGACAAGAGGCTACCCTTCACATGTACAAAATCACTCCACGCCCTTTGTAAGATCTCCTATCTCTCTTCCTCCACACAACCCACATAAGAGCTAGTGGTACTACATTCCATACCTTAGATCTTCTCTTTCTTCCTTTGAAATTCCAGCTGTGCAATTACCTCCTTTACCTTACTCGACATAACCCACTATATTCCAAACCAATTCAGAACCTTCCACCACAAGCACGTAGGAAGTAGGCAATATTATTAGAGGTGATCCACTTCTTTTCCCGAACATCTACAACATCTACACTTTTCTTCACGCCCTTATATACGTCTCTAATAAGTGTTCTTGGACATTATCTTTACGCCCATGTGTAAATTTGCTCTAAGATGCGGCATTTTATATGCAGGATTATATCTTTGATGTGATAAGGCTAGTTTTAATTTGAATCAAATGTGGGTCCCGCGGACCTGTACAAGATGTCCACTCCATGTACTTGACACATGTGGCCCTTCCCTCTGTGTTTGTGTTACATTGTCGGTGTCTTACAGTTTCTGTGATCATTTTTTTTCCACCCATGTTATAGATTCAACCTTAATCAGTTTTTGTTATCCTCTCTTATGGTAAGCGACACAAAAACAGGCTTGGCATAATAACTATTAGTAGAGGTGCTTATAAAAGAATTACTTTTAATTGAGGTACTTACATACTTGATCCCCGTATTTATGAATAATTCGGGAGGATTTCCAAGTGGTTTTATAATTTGTCCTTTTTACAAGTATTTTTGGATGCAAGAGCCAGTGCATTTGCTTGTCCTTTTCTTATTGGTCCATTGTCTTTTACCAACTTATGCTAAAGTTTGATTCCATATCACTGAATCATTGGTCAACGTTCTCCATGGAAATCTATATTCTCAATATTCGTAAAAGAAAAAAAACTGGTTACGTGCTGGTAAAATTTTACTTTATCCTGCAGTACAAAGGCAACAGATGATATACCATGTCAGTTCAGTGGTAGATCACTTATGATTCTCTTGTTTTTTCTGGTTTTGGGTTGGGTCAAATGGTTCCCCATTTTGCCTTTTCACTTCTTGCATGAGATGGTAACACGATTATGGTAACACATTGCTTGGGCTTAATCTTTATTTCTTTGTTGTCTAGCTTGGCCAGCTCAAACTGACTCCCCGAGTTGTTGTTGGTCACAGCTTTGGAGGAAAAGGTAACTTTTAGCTTATTACAGTGGAAAGCTATTTGGAGAAATCAATTGATATTTTGTTGTTCAGACATTTTGTCTTTCTTATTAATACGCAGTTGCATTGAGCATGGTTGAGCAGGTTGCAAAGCCCCTTGCACGGCCAGTTAGAGTAAGTGTTCTGTATGACAACTCTAAAAGCATGCAGTAATATCAAACACAATTTCGATATAAATTGGAACTTGTGAGTGGTAAAACCAATGTTAAAAACTCAGTTTAGGCAGTATATACATTATACCATTTACTCCACAGCTTTCATTTATTATCAATGATTTTGGTAATTGGTCTTTATGTTAAGTATCCCGTAAAAAGTATCAAACACTTTCATTATTGCTTAAACTCGTGAGTGGTTAAAAGTAATGTTAAAAACTCAGTTAAGGCAATATATACCATTATATTTGCCTCACAGTTCTCTCATATGCTTTTGGTAATTGGTTTTCAGTGATGATAATTTTCTTTTCTGATGCACTTTCTTTGGTCTTGCAATTTGTTTTGCCATAGTTTCTTCTGTTTTTTCCTTTCCACTCCGAATTCTTTGAAGTAATTCAAACTAATTGGGTCATAGGTCTGGGTTCTAGATGCTACTCCAGGAGAGGTTCGAGCTGGTGCAGATGGAGATGATCATCCAGCTGAATTGATATCATTCCTGAGTAAATTACCAAAAGAGGTGAGTGCTTCCGGTGATTTCAGTTTGTATAAAAAATGTCTTCATGCATATGGCTTTACATGAACCTTAACGATTATGCTCTCTTATTGTCAACTCTCCATGATATCTTTAGTGTGTCAATATAGCCGTGCTCCTTTTTAGACTTTTGAGAAGAAATTGGGGTGGGAGGTACAGTGGGCCTAAGCGTGATCATTCTCTGATGTGTATAGTTTAAAAAGAGCAGAATAGGAGGGCATCCTGGACAACAAAAATTTCTTGTTAAGTGCATATTGTTTTTTTTTTGTGTGCGCGCGCTTCTGGAGTCACATGACATCACTTGTATAGATACTTGACCAAAAGTGGATACCTGCTCCTACATATGGAGTAAAGAATTGCTCAATTCTTGTAAATAATAGCTACCTCCCTCTTCGGTAACAAATGTTTCACTCGTCCAAAAAGAATTTATGAGAACTACTTTAGGTTTAAGGTATGATTGATATTTTAATTTTTGGTGGAAAAGCTTGTCCCTTAGTTAGGAAGTAGAAGATGCATATGTGTTACTATGTCAGAGCAACGGAGAACAGGCCTTTCTTCCTCATAATTCAGCTTCTTGACTAATTCTGCATGCTGATATTGTTTTGCACGACTTTTGGTTTATAAAGTGAAATAGCATACAATGTCGTATTGAAACTTTTTTAGCCTAAGCTAATACAACTCTCTTGAAACCTTTTTAGCCTAGGCTTAATACAACTCTTTCTCTCTCACACACATATATATTCACATAATTTCTATTGACGTCAACTCTTCTTATGAATAATATTTTTCAAGGAAGGTCTCTTCAAAACGAGATATTGTGGAGGCTCTTATACAAGAAGGTTTTTCCAGGGATGTGGCACAGGTATCCCCTGACTTCACATATTTTTCTTTCTAGGGATTCTGAAAGGTTTAACACTTAACTTCAACTTGCCAAACTTAAATTGCTGTATAAGATAGGGCATTTTTCTGCATCTTGTGAGGCACTGAGCTTGATATTGAGTAACTCAGGCATGCGATGTTAGAATTTTGTTAGAAACATTATAAATGTACTTCTTTAAGTTGTCGTAATGTGTCCCACCCTTCTCAGTGTATGGAAAGTGAGCCAGTATATATCTCTTGATTACTGTGATAGAAAAAGTGAATGATGATTATGTAGGCAGTGTACCAGAGGATAAGTTGTCCAAATAAAAAAAGAAAAAAAACTATACTACAAGGGTATCTCCCAAGTATGTTGTAATGGACCTAAAGTCTTACTCAGTATGAAAGGCAGGAGAATACTCTTATCTCAAATGCCTCTGACATGTCTACCTGGGTCCTGAAAAGATATCTTGTTCTTCCGTAATGATATGTCCCATGAATCTGGAAACAATTGCTAACCTTTGGGAGAAACTTCTAATGTTACAATACCTTAAGCCCCAATAGTTGGCTCTAACTAATACAAGTCCTTTTAAGAAGTAATCTATCTCTTCCACCTTTTCTTTCTGAAGAGAGCTTACAGAAAAACATTGGGAGTCTTGTTTTTCCATATGATTTATTAGAAATGATGTTCTTGAATTTTGTTGGTCAGGATAGGAGATGCAATGTTGTAGACTATCCACCATTCAAAATTTAAATTGTCTTTACTCAAGGATGGATTCAGAATCTAGAGTCCAGAATCAGAATTCTTGTGCGTTTATTATTCCTCTAATGCAGCGAGTTTGATTCTTTTTATATACACATAGGGGTCATTTGGTATGCTGGATAAGCATAGATAGTCCAAGAATAAAATTTTAATATTTGTCTTATCCCTTGTTTAGTTACTAATCCTAGGATAAGTTATACCAAAATTAGTAATTAGTACCGGGATGAGTTATCCTTGCTAGAGGGCGAAATAATAGTACCGGAATTAGTCATCCCGGAATAAAACAATGAAAATGACAAAAATACTCCCGAGCTTCCTCAAACTCCGTTTCCACTAAATAACGTGGTGGATATTTTTTAAACAAACTTCTTAAAAATTAAGCAACGCATGGTATTTTTAATACAACAAACTAATCAGTCAGTAAGAAATAATACTAAGTTAACTAATTGTAGCATAACTTGTCTTCAAACCAAACAATCAATAGTCTCTATTCCTTTTCACTTAATGTATACGATTAGAGCTATGCTTGGCGGATTTGATCAAACTTAGTGTGTCTACACTAGATAGAACTCTGTCTTCATTGCTCAAAGTTGATGACCTCATCGCACAAGCATTTAACACTATTTAGTTGGTGCAAGAAAAGGTTTGAATAGAAGAGGGGAATTCAGTCAAGGGAGTTGCATTTAACACTGGTGCATGGTCCGAAACTTGGTGGATGCCCGACCCTCCACCACATCTCCGCTTAAATATCAAACTTTTGTCTGAGGCTGCATTCATAATCTTGAGGAAAATTAGCATGTAATTGTTTGTAAAATAAATTTAGTAAATGAAGTATATCATGCAGATGCAGTATGTCTGATTAAAAGATCATCTATAATGGCCATTGTTTTACCAAACATAGTTCATTACCATATTGGCACAGTTCTCCTTTTTTTAACTGGTGGCTTCCTTGGTAATTTTTGCAGTGGGTGGTAACTAACCTTCGTCAAACCAATACTGCTGGTTCATCTCCTTCACCTCTGTCATGGGTGTTTGATCTCAAGGGTATTGCTGAAATGTATCAATCATACGAAGAAACAAATCTGTGGTAGGTTGCTCATGTTAGTTTTAAGTATACGGATTTTAATATGATAATTCTTTTGGCTTCTTGTTCATTCTTTTAACTATTACAGTGTATACCAGTTCCACTGGAGTAGTCTGGATACTAATAGTGGTTCAACAAATCGCAAACATGCACACCCTCTTTATCTTTTTGCTATAAATTAAATCAAAAGATTTAAGAAAAAGATATGGAAATGTTGATAGGTTGCAGGATATATTTTTGAGAAGATAAAATTTCAACATTAGTATAAGAATAACAAGACAATCAGGAAATTTTCAATGGATTCTACGGCCAATGTATTTGGAAGATTGGTCGCTCAACTCAATACCTAGCATGGCAATAAAGAATGTGGGGTATCTGTTATTATTATTAGAGCTTAAAAAGTGTTAAGTACGGACATGCTAAGAATAAATGTGCACCACAATGTGTAGCTTTTGCAAGGACTAAATTCAAGTTAGTTAAATACTTTAATCATAGGTGAACACCTTTTTTTGTCATCAGGCTTCTGGTGGATCAAATCAATTGTTCATTTTTCATACTAATTGCAAGATCTTCTTGTAGGAAAGTTGTGGAAGATGTTCCTCGGGGTGTGCATGTTAACTTTTTGAAAGCAGAAAGAAGTCTGCATAGGTGGGCCCTAGAGGATATCAGAAGAATCCATGTTGCTGAGGAACAGGCTGTGGAGGAAGGAGGTGGAGTCGAAATGCATGTCCTCGAAGATGCAGGTCATTGGGTAGGTTGCTTCTTTTCTACACATTTCTGCTTTTAAGATGTGCATCAGATTTGAAAGCTGGTAATTTATCATTCTTCCTCCCTTTCAAATTATGTAGTGTAGTTTGACTAGTGTCAGAGTTTATGAAGGAAAGAAAGATAAAAGACTTGAAATTTTTGTCTTGAACATGTCAATGAGATCTTTTTGGCTATAAAAGCTTGTCATATAAAAGCATGTCCTTTAGGGTAAAATGAAATGTTAAAAGTTAAATTGTCTCCAAATATAGAAATGTGTCCTTTTTTTGGGTACGGTCTAATAAGGAAATAAGGCCACATGAAATGGAATGTAGGGAGTATCTAGATCGACTCGAGTTCTTAAAATACACGATGAATTGTGTCTTGGGGACTGATGGCTCGTCATTCCATCCAGTGTTGGACTATCTACCCTTTGCTCCCAAATTGATGATATAGAGTAAGCTAATCTGATTGAATCAGAAAAATATCAACATTGCACTGTTATTTGAAGTTATTATTAGATGACGTCATTAATTTGATATCATATTCTGCATCTTTTAATTCCCATTATATGGATTTGAACAATGTAAAGCAGAACATCTAAGAAGGCAATTATAATTCTGACACCGATGCACAATTATGCATCACTTGATCCTCACCCAAATGACAAGTTTTATCCTTTTTCCCAGGTACATGCTGATAACCCAGATGGGCTATTCAAGATCCTTTCATTTTCCTTCCAAGGATTTTAGGCTTAAGGAATTCTGGTATGGTGATGTCACCGGAATATTGGTTGGGAACCCCTTTGCAACCTATAGATTGCAGAATGATCCAATTTTTTGTAGCATAGTGTATATCATCTCATTCATTGTGATTTGCTCGTTCTAGAAATTAGATTGGAGAGGCTATTTCGCCTTTAAAGCTGAGTACACGATACAGAATTGTGCAAAGAACTTTTTTACTAGTTGTGTCCTGTTGGCTCATTAAACACCAGCTTTACTTTGTAATTTCCCCCCTAAATGTAAGAAGACTAGTGTCATCAAGTACTTATTGCAAATCGTTCGTCTGACTTGGGTATAGGGGTGAAAGACTAGCTGGTTCCCTCAGAATAGTTGATGCTCAGCCATATGATTAGAGGACTTGGGGACGGAAGTCGGAACACCCTTGACCTATTCTCAAACTTTAGACAGGCAGGACGGTGAAGCCACTTTTCTTTGAATATATTACGTTAATGGAATAAATACCTGTGTATATATATTGAACTCAGATGCACAATTCAATCACTCATGAATGTGATAGACCTGTTTGGACTTGAAATAAAGAACAGAGGCAGGTTAGGTGAAACACCTCATGTTTGAAGGATTCTAGTGTGAGCAACTACCTTCTTATGCCAGCCTCACAGACAATTGATACTACTGATCACTATGATGAAAGAAACAGCCTACTGACGAACGAAGCATGAAATCTTAACGGCAGCTGTTTGGGAGTGGACAGAAAATGATTGATATTCTAAGAGTGGTATCTAAAGAGACCTGTGTTGAGAGCCCTTGAGAACTTTGTACATTGGTCGTCAATCATATGTTAAAAGCAGGTGAGGATAATTATTCATTAATCCTAAATGATTAAGATAAGTAACTTCTAATCTACATTAGGTAAGAAGTTTTGACCAAGTATGCACATTGATTTGAAGTTGCAGTCTAATAGTTGCCACTCCACCCTGCATAGCATTCTCCAAATGAACTTCCCAATTTATTTTTTCCTTCAGAAAACCAAACCCAGGCGTTCTTAAACAAGACAAGTACAACAGTTTATTGAGTCTACTGTTTGTTGTATCTTGTCAACTCTTACAATGATATCCATTAAATCTTGACTAAAGACAAAACACAACCACGGTAAAATTAAACTAATGACTCCAGTTACTACCTTTAATCCAACTACTGCTGCACTGGAACAGGCCCCATACGTCTCCGAGGAGAAGCGGATGGATGCTGAGGAGAGGATGAACCAGAAAGAGGCTGTCTCCGAGGAGAAGATGACTCAGAGGAAGACGGTCGCGGTGGAGAGGATGTCTCAGGAATAGGCTGCATCTGAGGAGAGGATGACTCGAGAAGAGGCCTTCCGGTGCCAATGAGGGAAGTTCTCCGGGCACTTTGGTTTGAAAGTAACATCCTAAATGTCCATTGGAGAACATTTGGTGTGAATACTCTATAGAGAAGGAAAATGTCGTACCAACTCGGATATTTCACATATGGATCTCCTCGGCATGCACCCGACACAATCAACTTCGCAAAGTCCTCTACTGAACTTCCAGATGCATGAACCTTGAACGAGAATGCACGCAACAACTTTAATTGCACGGAGATAAAATATTACCAAAAGTTCCAAGAAAAACCAAAATTAAAGGTTAATGAAATCCATTATAAATGATAAAGACAAATGTAGGCTATACGATCTTGTCCAATTCTCAACAGTATTATCCCTGTGTACCGTTAAGTTCTCAGTTCAATCGTGTTCCTATCAGTTCATTCTAATTTCCCAGCAATACTATGACTACTTCTGGAAATTCAAAACTTCAATTTTTACACACCTACAGTGTAAGACCAACGGTCAACACAGCCGATTAAACTACAACATCAATTTCTTCATTCTGTCAATATGTAACTTATGAAATGAAGCTCATAATCCCTCTACTGAAAACCACCTCCAAACCTGAAACAACTCTACCTATTCAGGGCATGGTAGGAACGCAGACAGGTACTTGGAGAAAGGCAACTATAAATTTTCGTACCTTAAAACAACGAATGTGTAACTTGTACTATGCAGGAGTATCAATTGTCTTCTTACTAAAGGAAATCTAGTGATATAATCTGAAGAAGAACTAGACAGAGTTTACTGAGCAAATACTAGTACATAATCTTGGGCAAGTAACCCAAATTTCTGCTTGGCTTACCTCTCTTTCTTCTTTCCACTGCATCTCTGCACCTTCCTCTAGCATGAATCTTCCACCTGTCATTTCAGTTCCAATCCATCCGTGTGTTGCTACTGTGACCCCTACGTCACCGTCCACTTCAAATCTCAAGGTCTCATAAAAATTTACAAGTGCTGCTTTTGCTGCCTATTTTATTAAAAAAACAAAACATGATGCAGCTATTATCATCTCCAAAACAGAAAAAATCGAAAGAAGAAAAGAAGAATCACTTGGGGGCAAAGGAAATTGAGGAATGACAGAAATATTGAGTAATTCAATTCTCGAATTGGACTAATTCCATTCAAAAGAATAGATAGCAATGGTCAGAATTACTAACTGAATATAAGCTCATCCTTGGCAAGGGCAACCAACTCTCTACTGATGCGTTCACTATGACTCGACCTCTGCTTTGCCGCAGGTAAGGTAGAGCTACATAGGTAGGATACACATTTCCCCAAAAATTGATATCCTGAAAAATGGACTA
This sequence comes from Solanum aculeatissimum, assembly GCA_038996855.1. Classification (NCBI taxonomy): domain Eukaryota; kingdom Viridiplantae; phylum Streptophyta; class Magnoliopsida; order Solanales; family Solanaceae; genus Solanum; species Solanum aculeatissimum. The sequence continues at coordinate 3,713 of JBCEWC010005781.1, read as the reverse complement.
CATTCAGGCATCTACAAATTTGAAAAGGTGTAGGGAACAAGATGCAAGTTGTTGCACTCCTGCAACACGAAACTTAAGAAAAATCATTCTGCCAATACATTTGCAACAAAGCTAAAAGATGTATAATTGTGAATGATCAAGAGTAAAAAGCTCCACATACCATCAAAATGGGAAAGACATTTGTATCTGTGGCTTCTTCTAGGTAGAAAGTATGACCCAAACTTGCTGTATTTACAAGATGATCCACTGAAAATAGGAAAAAATGAACAGATATTCTTGTTCAGAATAAAATTTAGACAACCTTTCGGCTATTCGAGATTGAAACATGCCATGATATACATGCTTCTATATCCATCCCATCCAAGTATCAATTGATCTGTGGAATCAAAAACAAATTCATCCATCTCTAGAACAGAACTTGGAGATCTGAAACTACTACAACAACAACATACCCAGTGAAATCCCGGTCGGGGAGGGTAGAATGTACGCAGGTTTTACCACTACCTCAAAGGTAGAGACCTCGTCTCAAAAAAATGTTCTTAACTAGGAAAGAAGGTGTGCTGAACAACATACTTAACACAATCACAACATAAACCTGCAGATACAACAAGTTGATTCATCAAATTGCTTACCACGCCCGTATAAGTTTACGGTCTCGGTGATGAATCTCCTACAATCAGCTTCCTTAACAACATCTGCAGCTGTTATGAGAACACTTTTTGCACCTAGTGCCCTGGCATTCTCGCTAATTCCCCAGAGTCTGGTTTCTCTTCGTGCAACCAAAACAAGATGGGCTTTCTTCTTTGCATATTCATATGCTATTTGCTAATATTACAGAGTAAAACCAAGTATTTGTCATTTGTTCAGTACTATTCATGCACAAGAACCAAAAACAGAAAAATACTCCCTCTGTTTACAAAAGAATAATCCATTTCCCTTGATTTAACATAACTTTAATTTAGGACAAAAAATCTTCTTTATAAATAAACTTCATGCCAAGTCAAACAGATCATTCTTTTTCGAACGGAAGTTTGCAGCTTTGTCCTCAGAGAAATCACTATTTTCCCCCTAAACTAAGAGTGCAATTCCTCTTATTATGACAAAGTAAAGGTAAATTAGTCACCATTTACCTATTTTCTTTTTGTTTTTTACAATTTCAAGTAAAAAAACTCAGATTTTCAAGTTTCAAAATGTATGGACAAACTGGAGCTAATTAAGTTGAGGGGTGAAAAGAGAATTGGGTAAAGAGGTGATTTTTGTACCTCTCCAATACCAGAAGAAGCTCCAGTGATGATGACAACTTTGTCCTCCATATCTTCTCCAAAGAAAGAATTGTACATCCACTCACAAGTGTTGATGAAATAGAGAGCAGGCCATGCAAAGGCCAGCATGACCAAACTTGCTGGTGGCACCACAAAATTCATCACTGAATTAACCAAATCCATCATTTCTTTTGATGATGAGTTCAACAAGAAGATGAGGAAAAAAGAGAGCGGTAATAATTTGTTGTTATGCTTTTGGGGAAGATAAAGTTGAGTTGGAATATGCATGGAGTTGAACACGTGCTCTAAGGATTTGGTGACGAATGTAAGGGACTGCTTTTTGGAACTTAATGCATGAAATCATTATCTCTTTTTGAGTTATATGTTCTCACACCACTTTATCCAATTTTATATTTTTTTTAAATTATAATCTTAAATATATTAGGTGAAAAATTCAAATTCAAATATTATAAAAAATAGTTCATTCTTTTTTAAAGAAACTAAAAAAATAAATTATTCTTTTTAAAATAAAGACAGTATTTAATTGTGTGCGTCTAAAAATTAAAAAAATGTAAATATTTAATATATATATATTAATTTAAAGTATAATTAATAAATGACTTTTTAATTAAATATCTTTTAAAAAGAAAATGTCAAAATCAGCATTAGTCAATTAACACGACCAAGAAAAAAAATTATTACCCAAATAAATCAAAAGGGCGTACAAAGGAAAAATTGAATTTGGCAGAAATCTGCCATTGGAAATCACTTCTGGATTTTGAAAAAAGAGGAAATAAGTATATTATAATTGATGTTGTATAATTATATAAATCTCATTGGTAAGAAGTAAATCTTAATTTGTTTCTATTTTTTTAAAATTCTATTAAAATTTTTTTTTAAAAAGTCACTTTGAGATACATTGCAGCTAATTATAGTTATTCTCTCTTACATAAATTAAATTATTTTATACAATCAACTTATTTCCTATAAAATCCTAATAGACTCCTTCTGGGAAAAAGAGAGATAAATTTTAAACCATAAATTAAGCTAATTAATATCAATAAATCTATTTCTCCTAGAAAAATTCATTGAATTTCATACGCTCAATATGTAAATTTTTATACGTAATTCAATCAATATATTAAAAAGACATCTAGTTTATGATATTGTACTTCATTTTCTTGAAAGATGACGTTGATTTGAGGTTGTTTCGAATTGATAGCAAATTCAACACATTCCGCTACCATAATCTTTACTCCAAATTTTCTCACATTAGTATCAGAACATAGATTAATTATGTTATTTGATACTTCCAAGTAATTTATCAGAATCATTATTTTGTAAATAATCAAAAAAAATTATTGGCTATTTTTTTTTTGAAAAAATAGTAAACAAATAAAGAAAAAGAACTTATATTTTATTGCGTTTTGGAACTTACTAATTGTTCATAATTTTATCTTGAAACTTATATCTTTATGTTCTATGTGTTTATAGCTTTTTGAAAATATATTATATGTGAAAAAAAATGAATTAAAAATAAGTAAGATATGATTTTTTGAATTTGACGATTTCGGATTAATTTTTTGAAAAAACTATTTCTGTTTCCTTGCCTTTTGGACTTACTTATTTATAACTTTGACTTGAAACTTATATGTTCATGATCTACTCGTTTATAAATTTCTGAAAATATATTATATGTGAAAACAAATTAAAACAAGTGAGATATAATTTTTTGAACTTACGATTTCAGACTAATTTATCTTTTAAAAAAAACCACTTTTGTTTTTTTCATTTTGAGAATTATCCGTTCAAAATTTTAATTTGAAATTAGTATTTACATAATCTATTTATTTATTGCTTTTCGTAAATATATATTATAAGAATAAATCGAATTAAAAACGAATGTGTGATTTTTATATGTATTTGAGAATACATTTGTTTGAAAAATATTTTATAGAAAATTTATTTTTTTCAACCTTAGAATCTTTTATGAACTTTTTATCTTCTATTGTATAAACTATATTTCTAATTTTTTATTCCTATTTCATATATGATTGAAGGGAAACATGTTCAAATTGCTCATAATTGGAGTGTTATTGAAAGAGGAACAAAAAGAATATGTTGCAAGATGAAGTCATAAGAAATGACTCAAGGATCCTGCAAAATCTTAATAGAGATGTAAAGAAAAGGAACAAAGAATGTCCCCCTTTAGTCATAATTGAAATACGAATAAAAAAAAAAAAAAAAGGTTAATGAGATAACATATGTTACAAATTTCTAGTAAAAAATAAAAGGATCATAAAAATAGTTTTAAGATTGGGAATTCTTTACAATATTTTTCAAAACAATTATCAAGCTGTGACAATATGCAAATATGAAAGAATTAGGAAGAATGTTTTGGGAATTTTTCCAATGCTTTCATTCATCATTGCGCATCTCTTTATACAAGTA
>JBCEWC010005780.1:0-24280 GCA_038996855.1 Solanum aculeatissimum | reverse complement strand
TTAAAATAATTTTTAATTTTTTTATGAGGGGGTTGGGGGGCTGGTGGGGGGGTCGAGACAGGACGCAGGATAAAAAAATTTAAATTTTTAATTTTTTTTCAAAAATATCTTCTTCTTTTTTTGTGTGTAGGGGGGGTAGGTGGGCGGGGATGGGGTAAACAAAATGAAATTATCAAAAATAAACTTTTAATTTAAAAAAAGAAAAAGAAAATTCAAAATTTTGACTTTTTTTGGGGGGGGGGGGGGGGAGGTCCTGGTAGGGGGTCGGGTAAGAAAAAAAATTGTAATTTGAGTTTGGAGGAGAGCTTTGAAAAATGTTTTTCTAAGTTTTTTGAAAGAAGTCATTTTTCTTAATTTGAGAAAAATAAGTTGATTTGAAAAATATTTTTCAAAATATCTAAGTCAATCAAATATGAGAAAATTGAAAAATATTTTACAAAAAATATTTTTCTTCGTACCAAACACACCCTTAAAGTCCACTAATTTCCGAATCAAGGCAGCACAACATGACTTTGAAAGAACCATTTACTAACACCAACCTGACCCGCCCTTTCTTTTCTTTCTATTGGGTTAATGGATTTTAGATTTTAATTTAGGATAATTTCAAATATATAAAATAAAGTAATTAATTTATAAAATATACATAGTCAGATTTTATTTACATAAAAAAATGTCATAGAAAATATACACTAACTATACAATATGAGTTATACATAATGCAGTGGCGAAACCAACATTTTTGTCAAGGGTGTTCATACTTTTTGAACATGGATGGGTTATTTTTGTATCAAGGCTGTTCAACAATCAATATATATCAAAACATCTATATTTAGCCTATATATTCGAACAAGTTTTTTCGACGAAGGGTGTTCATCTGACCACCCTTTGATGAATGTAGCTTCGCCCCTGACATAATGATACACTCAAAAAGATAAATATAGCATAATTATAGTGAAATATACATTGATTATACATGAAGTATACATTAACTATACAATCCTAACTAACTCAAAATCACCTCTAAACCATTTCAAATTTTAGATATGAAATCTTCTCGAAGTTTTGAATCTTTTGATATGTAATTCGCCCGAAACAATTCATGTATGCCGCATGTCGAATTTTAAAGAAAAACAAAAAGTAACAAAGAAAAAGAAGAAGGAGGAGGAGGAGGAGGAGGATGAAGACGAAGAAGAAGAAGGAGGAGGACGAAGGGCTGCATTGGCCATTTTAGGTCATTTTTATAAATTGGGGTAAAAAGATGATAAGTAAAGCTTATGAGTTGACATTTTGTATAGTTAACTTTTTTAGTTCAGATAGGTTAAAGGGTGGGACAATTTTATTTTGGTGAAATGGACTTCTAATAAGAAGTCACGTGAAAAAATGATATTGCAAAACCATCTATATTTTTTATTGAAAAATTATGACATAAATGTGCACTTTGTTAAATAGCAAAGATATAGATAAGTTCAACTTTTAAGCGTCATAAATGAATCTTTTCAATGTAGATTATTGTATTAATAATTATAACTCTAACTAAACTATAACCGAAAAAAATTAAATTCATAATAGATTGATTGATTAGGAATATGTTTGTATAGTAACAAGAAGTGAATTAGTGGTTCAATTTAGAAATTTTAAGAATGGCATGAAATGACATTTATAAAGTAAATAGTACTAAATAAAATCAAACAATTGATACTAGACACTTTGAATTATGAGAACTAAATTGCTCAATCACTATAAAATGGGCTTTGGATTATGAAATAATTAAAATTTTATTTACACCAAATAAAAGCGCATAAAATAACAAAGAATTTGTACATGACTCCACTGTTTTTCATTTTTCTCCTTATGGATGCCGAAGCCACTTGTATAATTATTTTAAGTATGTTGTTTCCTTATCTGTCTGATTCTGATCCTGATCCTGATTATTGGAATATGATTTTTGTTGGCGTTAACGATTTACCTACCTGCCTTAGGTACAAGTATGAAATCACTATATACAACTTGTTTTCCTTCTTGTTCTACTTGATTTGCCAAGTAATCTGCTAATTGATTGTCCTCCCTAAATATGTGTTGAATAAAGATTTGCTGCTTGTGTATTTGTTTCTTGATTTCCTCTACAATCTTCCATGGAATCTGCCAAACCTCTTTAATGATATTCACCATCACCAATGAATCAGTCTCCAAAATATTCCTCACATTTGATTCCTCTTCCCAGTATCCAAGTGCCTCTAGTATAGCCCAAGCCTCAGCCTGAATATTTATAGCTTGTCCCAAGATTCCTGCCTGTGCATAACACAGATGTCCTTTGTGGTCTCTTATACAAAAACCATAGTAGCTAAGTTCAAGATTATCTTTACTAGCTCCATCTGTGTTGCACTTTTAGTATCCCATAGGAGGTAATTCCCATGTAACTGTGTAATAATACAATTTGAGCTTGTAGCTACTAAAAAAACTAATCAATCTACCCAACTATACCCCATTATCCTTATTTTGGGGAATAAAATTCCAAGCATATGATGCATGTTGGATTGGATGTGATGTATCGTGTTGTTATGAGTCACATCATTCCATGCTTTCTATTGTTCCTCCTTTTCAACAACTCCCAGATTATTAGTGTTGGAGTTGCTTTGTATAATTGTTGTTGCTTTAAAGTTATTGGCACATTCCAAAACTCCCTAACAAGTGTATATAACTGTGTGCCTGCGAAGCTATGGAAGAGGTTAGAAAGAGATGATTCATTGTTTCCTCAACATGTCCTTCACAACACCAACATTTAGATACCAAGCCGATTCTCATCCTCTGCAAGTTGTCATCTATGTAGCAATCCTCCCCATCCAAGCTCTCCAAAAGAAAAAAATGATTTTGAATGGCGATCCTTTGACCTAGAGAAATTTCTGCACTTCATTTTTCTCCTTCCTGGCCCTTAGTAACTCCCAGATAAATTTGACTGTAAATGTCCCTATTATGTTTCCCATCCCCTAAGTCCTATCAATCCCCTCCTCAAATTTTGGAGGCATGATATTATCACAAATATGATCTGCCATTTTCTTTGAGAGATACCTCAACAATTTTTGTCTGTTCCTGTCACGACCCGGGAGTAGGGCCTAGGAGTGACACGACGAATGAGAATTCAAGAGTCCTCAAACAAGTCTCATAGAATATATTTGCATATCATTGATTCAGAAACACATAGATATACATTAAATACATAGTTCTACGGGGCATATAAGTATAACTCACGCTATGAGGACATTATAGGGATGGAGATTAATATGGATTCACATAACACATAACATATAAAACTAAGGGATGGGTAAGGAGGACTCAAGCTATGGGGATATCATGGGTCTTAGGACTTTCCATATCATCTCATATCATATAATCATATCATCCATAGTAGTACACAATTATAGCATCTCAAAGTATACATAGCATAATCATACGAAAGACTACAATATGTCCAACAATGCCTCTAGACTAGAATAGGTCGGGGGCCAAGACATGTCCCAGGCTCACCCTCAAAGTAAATAAATAAATATCATAATCATAATATCTAGATGGGAGGTGACTTATCCTTGGATGATAGGACTCACCACAAGCAACTCTTTGTCAAAACAAGCTAGTCGTCCAAAGGTGGAAGATGATAGTCTCCGGTCCCTACATGGTTAGATCATGTAGGCAAAAGAGTATGTATTAGTACGATTGAATGTACTAAGTATGTGGGCATGCAAATGCTAATGAACATGAAATCCTGCAAATCAATGTTAGATGACAAGGGCACATATATAGAAAGAACTATATAGGAAGAATACAATATCAATATTCCTTGAAATCTATGATGCATGAATGACATAAAGTATAACATAGCGAGAATGGGACCTCAACCGACATAAAACCAAGTGAGCTATAACTTGGAACTCCGTCGTCTACCCCATAACGGATAAAGAGGTGACCTACTTTCCAAAGGTAGATCCATTCTTAATCATCCCAAAAGAGGCATAAACATTCCTATGTTAGGCATATAGTTTGACGAAAATGAGTAAGAACCCTTGGGGATAGTCCTCCCTGCTTCCAATTCCTCGGTGCTAAGCCTTCATCCCACAAGAATACATATATACATAAGTGCTTTTTAAAATAGGATAAGTACTTGAAACATAATCATGTATACTTGGGCCTAAAGGTCAAATCATACTTCATGACATTCTTTCATGCATAGAAATAACTCCTTTCTTATCATTCTTAATAGTGTAAACACCCATAGTTTCTCAAAGAGCCAAATCATAGACATAGTGTGATTACAACCTTGTCGTACCCATTCTTCGCTTGAAAATATAGTCATAAACGTCATTGGATCTTATCCCACATCATAAGCTTCATAAAATCAATGCTCATACATGCAAATGTTATGAATGATGATGGAATAACATGGACAATAGAGATTCACATTTAAAATATCATAATAAGATAGATTCATTCTTAAGTCACAAAGAAATCCATAATTAAATCATAATTTAAACTACCCATGCTTAAATTGAAAGCTTAAAGGGACATGCATAGTTAAACCTTCATAATACCAATGCAATTCATCAATCAGGGCTTAAATCGCTTTAAAATTAAAAAATTAATACAACTCATACTTCAATTTAATCAAATTATAAATAAATTTAAAGACCCATAATCAATTGAAGATTGAAATTCATAATTTAAAGTGTAGAAAGTTTTTGGGTCTTCATGGTTGAAAGGGGACCATGAATCAATCCCACATACCTTAGATTACCAATAAGAATGAAGAGGAAATTGATTGGAGAAGAAGACCCCTCCTTAAGCTCCAAGCTAAGTCTTCAATGACTAACTAGAGAGGAGTTCTTAGAAGAGAGAATTGAATATTCTAAGTGTTTAAAATGAATTTGAATAGGAATGGAGATGTATAGGCTAATTCAGATGTTTAGGAGGGCTTAGAAAGTCATAAACGACCTTAGGAATTCACCAAAATTATAAATAAATTATTAATAAAATGAGTCACAAAAGTTTTCAGGGGTCCCATATGGAGGCACCACAGGTCGTGTAGGGTCACACGGATCGTGTGCCCATCCATGAAGCTCCACTTAGAAAAAGTTCTCCACTGCCTAAGATCCAAGACGGTGATTCCATACTTAGAAAATTTTCACACGAACACCTTTACAAGCTACCTCACAATCCATGTAGGTGTCACATGGTCCGTGTGAGGTCCATGCGTTAAGTGACTTGGCCAAAATATGGTTCTCAAGGCCATGGCTTATCTTACGAGCCACCACACGGCCAGTGAAGTGTCACACGAGCCATGCGGGGTTCATATGATGAATGCCTTGGTCTTGAACCCCAACTTAAAGCTAACACCCTACAAACAAGGCCAAGGGTCATCTCAAGGCTCCTCCACATGACCCGTGGTGAGTCACACGACCTGTTGAGGTGCCCATATGGTGTCACCTTGGTCAAAAACTTATCACAATTCCTGCACAGATGTCCTTTATGAAAATGAGCATAACTTCTCCATCCGAACTTAAAATCAATTGAAATTGGATGCATTGGAAAGCTAATCAAAAGGGATTCTATTTGATAGGTCATAGACCACCTAGTTGTTATTGTGCTAAGAGATATGACCAATTAAAGTTTATCCTCCCAACGATTTTTATGAAAAACTTAACCAATGTAATCCTCTTGAACATGACTACCTAAGGGAGATTCATGATGATCATAAACCACCCGAAATGAGTTCAAAATCAGTGTACACCACATTGACAAGGTTTTTCAAAGTCCAAGTTCTTACATCATCTGTCCCTTGGGAATATTCGTCTTCGAATGGGGTAGAACATGGCTTGAAAAACTTGACTTAATCAAGAAACATACAACATGAAGACACATTACATAAATCATTATTTGAAAATCTTAAAATCATTAAAACTCAAGTCAAAACATCTTTTAAATAATTTTTCGTGCACATGTAAGCATGTGTCATGAAACTCAAGAGTTAAAGAATTAGGACCACTTATAATAGAAAGAACGTAGTACCTTAGGCTTGAGTATGAGATAGAAATATTTCCTCATTATGTCCGACTCTGCTTCCCATGTAGCACTCTCCACATGTTAATTTTTCTAAGGCACTTTAACTGAAGTCATATCCTTGTTGCAAATATGCTTCACTTGTCTATCAAAAATTTCAACCAATATCTCTTTATAAGTCAAGTTGTCCTCAACCTCAACACCTTTCAAAGGTACAATTGAACTCGAATTACCAATCAACTTTCTCAACATAGACACATGGAACACCAGATGGATGGAGCTCATATCCTAAGGTAAATCCAATTTATAAGCCACATTACCAATTCTCTCAACAATCTCATATGGGCCGACATATCGAGGACTTAACTTGCCCTTCTTACTAAAACACATTATACCCTTCATGGGTGAAGCCTTCACATACACCCAATCACCAACACAAAACTCAAGGTCCCTCTTCCTAACATTCGAATAGGATTTTTTGCGATTTTGGGTCATTTTCAACCTTTCCCTAATCAACTTCACTTTTCCATAGCCTCAATCACCAAATATGAGCCTATCAAAGTCATCTCACCTAATTCAAACTATCCTACCGGGATCTATACCTTCTCCCGTATAAAGCTTCAAACGGTGTCATACCAATGCTAGCATGAAAATTATTATTGTAGGCAAACTCGATAAGCGGTAGATGATCATCTCAATTCCCCTTGAATTCCAATACACAAGCCCTCAATATGTCCTCCAAAGTTTGAATTATTATTTTGGCTTGTCTATCGCTTTGAGGGTGGTGGTACTTAGCTTCACCTTAGTGCCAAGCCCTTTTTGAAACAATTTCTAAAAGTGAGAAGTAAATTGGGTACCAAAATCCAATATGATAGATGTCACGACCCAAACCTAGGGCCTAGGTGTGACATAGCGAATGAGAATTCGAAGGTCCCCAAACAAGCCTCTTAAATCATACATGCACTTTATAGGTTCAAATAAGAATAATAGGTGAATGACAATATGAAATGAGGAATGGGACTAAGGGACAAATCATAGCTAAAAGTAGAAGCTCAACTTAATAGTTCATGACATAATCAAAGTGAAGTGGTAGTCCAAACACACCTCTAAACAAAAGACAATAAATGGAGTAAAAAATACAAGTCTCGACCCCTCGATACAAAGTCATAGAAGAAAATACACAATGTATTTGAAATAACAAAAGTAAAGCTAAAAGATAAGGGCTCTATTTCCGGTGAATGGGAACTCACCAAAACTTAGAGTCTTCACGATCAACCTAGCCATGGGGAGGAGGATAAGGTAGATCACCTGTCCCAACATGATTATAAACATATAGGCAAAATGTGGTTAGTACTTTGAATTGTACTAAGTATGCGGGTATGCAATGCAACAAGTAAATATAATGACAAAGAATTCATACCAAATATGCCCAAATTTCAAAGCTTTAACAATATAATCAGTTTCAAAATAAAGCGTGAAATAATGTCATGATAATGCAAAGAAAGCGCATAAGCAAATAAGTGTGAGAATAAAGTTGTAACCGACAAAACCATATGAGCTATAATATGAAATACCGATGCTATACTCTACACCAACCAAAGAGTGAGCCTACTTGCCAAGGTAAACTCCGAAAATAGAAATACTAGATGGATCCACTAGTCAAAAGGCTTAAAAAGGCAAAATCAAAAGACCTAAAAAGGTAAAATCAAAATATCCTCCGGTGGAAAGTAGTTATGAGATTAGAAGCTTTATATAAGACCCCTTGGATGGAGTCTCACTCCTAACTCATTCAGTGCTAAGTCAAAATTCCATGGAAATGTACAATGCAAATCAAAATAATCAAAAGTCAACTTAATTCAGAAGGTCATAGCCTGTCAAAACATATTTAACTTGTACTTAAGAATAGCTCCATAACAAAATTTGGAATAATTCAGAGTGGGTCTTGAGTCACCCAATATCAATTCAAAACTTATAGTTCTTGTACTTGTTCAAAATCATATACTCAAATCCATGTCATAAAGGTCAATATCCCGACTTCATAAATCAACTTAATTCATATTTATGTATTTGTCAAATAACTTTAAAATCATATAATTGAATCATAAGCAAGCTTAATATAATTAATTAAGCAATATAGGATCAAAATCATATTAATCCATAAGAGAGTTCCAAGTTTGAAAGTGTAGATTATGTTAAATCTTGCAAATTCATAATACTTGAATTAAATCATGTAAAACCTTGATAAATATTCATAAATAATCATAAGAGTGCATGAATAATCATAATCTAAGCAAATATCAATTATTAGGCAATTACCCATAGATAAAACATTGAAAATTCATAATTCAAAGTTTGGTTTTTGAAAAGGACTTCTTGGTTTAAAGGTAATCAAGAATCAAACCCACATACCTTAAATCCTTGAAATTACTTGAAGGAAATCTGAGAAGACTTGAAGGATTTACTTGAGTTCTTGAATTTCAATGAAAGCTCTTGAGAATCTTGGAATTGGATAGTGGATTTTGGGAGAGAATTAGGGCTAAGAATGCTTAGAAGAGTGTATATGGGTTTATCAGGTCGAAGCCCTTCTTGAAAAAGTATAAATACCATTAATAGGTCAAAAAATGTCATTTTAATGTATCCCAACGACAAAATCGACAGTCTAGATGTCCTATCGGCGAACCATTTGGTGGTACGCCGAATGGGACCTTCAAATTGCCTTTTTTAACAGTTTTTAAAACTTTTCAGAGTGATTCGGTGATGCACCGAATGCACTCAACGGTCAAACTGACTGTCACCCTTTTTGACAGCCCCGACATACTTCAGTAAAATGGTCATAACGTTTTATTCCAAACTCAAAATGAGGTGAAATCATATACGTTGGAAAGATAATTCAAAGACATACAATTTGGTAGGTAGAGGGTCACTTAATTTATTATTTGCTAAGAGTTATTCCCATTTGAATTCGACCCTTATATGAATTCACACCAAAACTTTCTCGATTGGAAATCCTTTGGTCTTGGCTCGAGGTAAGAGATGCCTTATGACCCTAAACCACATGTAATCCACTTTGAATACTTAAAAATTGATCCTACCACATTAGAAGTCATCATGTTAAGTCTATACGTGTACAAGGAATAACTCAGGTCTTAGCTTAAGATCTAGGGCATTACAATAGACATAGGCACACCATGCAATCTAACCAACTCTTGAATATACAACCTTGTATAATCTTTGGCATTGAAGGTAGTTTTAATCGGTAAGAAGTGAGCCGATTTGGTCATCTGATCAACAATAACCAAAATAGAATCAAACTGCTTCTGGTACGGGGCAAACTAACTATAAAGTCTATATTCATAGCTTTCCGCTTTCAAGTAGGAATCTCTATATCTTGAGTCAAACCACCAGACCTTTGATGTTCCACCTTCACTTGTTGACAATTAGGGCACTCAAATACGAACTTTACTATGTCTTTCTTCATACCATGCCACCAATACACTTCCCTCAAATCTCGATATATTTTAGTGGATCCCAGATGTATAGAATATTGAGAGTTGTGGGCCTCACCCATGATCACCTCTCTAAAGCCATCAACATCAGGAACACACAATTGATCTTGATACCGAATCATCCCATCTTCCCCTTGGGAAAAAACCTCTATCTCTTTTTTGGCAACCAACTTTTTCAACTCAACCAAAGAAGGATCTAAATCCTGCTTTGCCTTGACATCAATAATTGCAAAAAACTCAATCCCATTCTAAACATGAATTCCACCATCATTGGAGTCAGTCAATCTAACACCCAATCTAGTCAAATGATGAACATATTTGACTAACTATTTCTTCCCTTCATCAACATGGGCCACACTTCTCATAGATTCTGAGAGTATCGGCTACAACATTTGCCTTGTCTGGATGATATAAAATACTCATGTCGTAGTCCTTAAGTAGCTCCAACCGCCTTCTTGGCCTCAAGTTAAGGTATCTCTGGGTGAACACATATTGCAAACTCTTGTGATCGGTGAAAATATCAACATGAACCCCATATAAATAATATCTCCAAATCTTCAAAGCAAATACCATATCCGTGAACTCAAGATCATGGGTCGGGTAATTTCGTTCATGCACTTTGAATTTCCTTGATGCATAAGCTATCACCTTATCATGTTGCATGGGCACACAACACAGTCCAATCTGAGAAGCATCACAAACCTATCTAAGTTATCCGATAGGGTCAAAATATGAGTTGATGTGAGTCGATCCTTCAAAGTTGAAAAACTCTTCTCACACTAGAATTTAGCCTTATTTTGAGTCAACTTAGTCAACAGAGATGCAATAGATGAAAATCCCTGAATAAACCTTCGATAGTAACCAGCCAACCTAAGAAAACTCTAAATATCAGAAGGATTCAATGGTCTAGGTCAATTCTTTACGATCTCAATCTTTTTTGGTCAACCTTAATACCATCACCGGATACCATATGACCAAGAAAAGCTACCTCACCTAACCAGAACTCATATTTACTAAACGTAGCAAATAATTGCTTCAACTCTTTTAGTTCAGTCGGGGTCATACAATAAAGAGGAATGGAAATAGGTTGAGTATCTGGAAGGAGATCTATACCAAAATCCTTCCTTTTCAGGAGGAATACCAGGCAAGTCTTTGAGAAAAACATCTAGAAACTCATTAACCACCAGAACTGACTCAAAAGTAGGTGACTCAGATTCCACATCTCTAACCCTTATAATATGATAGATGCACCCCTTAGAAATCATTCTCCAAGCTTTGAGATAGGAAATAAAAAGACCTTTAACAACAGAGTCACTACCCTTCCATTCCAAAACAGGCTTATTAGGAAACTGAAACTTAACCTTTCAAGTCCTACAATCAATAAAGGCATATGAAGCATGCAACCAATCCATTCCTAGAATAATATCAAAATCGAATATATCAAGCTTTGCAAGATCACAAGGAAGGAATTTATGCAATACTGAAATAGGACAACCCCTATAGACTCTTCGAGCAATAATAGATTCACCCACGAGAGTATAAACTAAGTAGGGGTCCCTTAAAATTTCAGGACTCAAACCAAACTTAATAGCCAATAGAGGAGTCACAAAAGATAAATTTGCACCAGATCAAGAAAACAATAAGCATCAAAATCAAAAACATTTAACATACCAGTCACCACATCCAGAGTCTCTTCTATTTCCTGACGAGCATGCAAGGCATAAAACCTGTTATTTTTTGGAGCATCTCATGGAGGAATCCTTGGTTAAACTTGACCACCCTGAGCCACTTAACCTTGACCATTCTTAGCAGTCTTAGGACATTCAGCAATCTTGTGGCCCACATTATCACACCCATAGAAAGCACCCCATCCCCACAAACACCTCTCAAAATGGACCTTTCCACATTTGTCACACCGAAGAGAAAATGGTCGAACTCTAACCTATGCTTTTGGGGGAGGCACTCTAGAATCAATAGACCTTGCATTAGAGCCTTGTCCTTACTGAAAGCGACCATGTCCACCACCCTTAAAGTTGCAGAACCTACTATCATAACGGGCCCTCTTAGCATCATTCACCTTCTTTTCTTAGAGTTTCTCTCCTTCAATCTGTTTAGCATAAGTCATGAGCCTGGAGATGTTCATATCCCGAATAAGCATGGACATACAAAACTCTTTTACAATCAAATAAGAGATTTCAAAAATAAACTTATGCATTCTTGCACGGGGGTTAGCCACTAGCATAGGAACATACTTTGAGAGCTTGGTGAACTTGAGGGAGTAATCCTTCATAGTCATGCCTCCTTGCCTGAGATTGATAAATTCTATCATGTTGGCCTCCCTAAGTCCAAGAGGGAAGAAATGGTCCACAAAAACAAATTTAAACTCTTCCCAACGAACCTGAGCATCAACAACCCTCTCAATCAACTACTGAGTGTACCACACCTGAGCCATATCCTTCAACTGATAAGGAGCTAGCTCAACTTTCTCCTCGGAATTTACCCCCATAGCAATCAAAACTTTAGAGATTTTATCAATAAATTCCTGTGCATCCTCATCAACTTTTGAACCGTAGAACTCTAGATGATTCATCCGGATAAAATCTCTCACCCTAGAAGCCAGAGTATGGACTTGAGAAGGAGGATTGGACTCCCTCACTTGATTGGCCATGGCTTGAGCTAGCATAGCAAGGGTCGCACAAAGCTCATTAGGAGTAACCGACTCCCCCATAGGATATTGAGGAATTAGGTGCTCTTTAACTAGGGTCTGCCTAGGTAAAGGAGCTCTTCATAGAGACATCTTCTCAAATAGCACCAATGACATTATTAGAGTCATTATGTCTAAATACATGGTCCATAACACGACATTAAAAATGAAGAAGTAAGGTAATTCCTAAAACGTCACCATAGCCTCTCACTTATAGATATGGTGCACTTTACACTCATGAATAGGACTCTACTTGATGCGGCATGTTAGACTCTGAAGATCATTTATAAACCTAGTGCCATAATACCATGTTTGTCACTATCCTGGAGTAGGACCTAGGAGTGACACGACGAATGGGTACCCGAGAGTCCCCAAACAAGCCTCATAGCATACATTGGCATATCATTGATTCAAAAGCGCATAAATATACATTAAATACATAGTTCTACGGGGATGCAAAGTATGACTCACACTATGAGGACATTATAAGGATGGGGATTAATATGGATTCACATAGCACATAACACATAAAACTAAGAGATAGGTAAGGAGGACTCAAGCTATGGGGATATCATGAAACTTAGGACTTTCCATATCATCTCATATCAGATAATCATATCATCCATACGTAGTACACAATCATAGAATCTCAAAGTATACATAACATAATCGTACAAAAGACTAAAAGATGTCCAATAATGTCTCTAGTCTAGAATAGGTCGAGGGCCAAGACATGTCCTGGGCTTATCGTCAAAGTAAAGAAATAAACATCATAATCATAGTAGGTAGATGGAAGGTGGCTTGTCCTTGGATGATAGGACTCACCACAAGCAACTCTTTATCAAAACAAACTAGCATCAAAAGATGGAACAAGATAGTCTCCGGTCCTTACATGATTAGATCATATAGGCAAAAGAGTATGCATTAGTGCATTTAAATATACTAAGTATGTGGGTATAAAATGCTTATGAACATGAAATCATGCAAATCAATGTTAGATGATAAGGTTGCATATATAGAAAGAAGTATATAGGAAGAATACAATATCAATATTTCATGAAATCTATGATGCATGAATGCCATAAAAGATAACATAGTGGGGATGGGACCTCAACCGACATAAGACTAAGTGAGCTATAACTTGGAACTTTGTCGTCTACCCCACAACGGATAAAGAGATGACCTACTTTCCAAAGGTAGATCCATTCTTAATCATCCTAAAAGGGGAATAAATATTCCTATGTTAGGCACATCGTTTGACGAAAAGTAGTAAGGACTCTTAAAGATAGTCCTTCCTGCCGCCAATCCCTTGGTGCTAAGACTTCATCCCACAAGAATATATACATACATAAGTGCTTTTGAAAAGAGGATAAGTACTTGAAATATAATCATGCATACTTGGGAATAAAGGTCGAATCATACTTCATGACATACTTTCATGCATAGTAATAATTCTTTTCTTATCATTCTTAATGTTGTAAAAATCCATAGTTGCTCAAAGAGCCAAATCATAAACATAGTGTGATCACAACCTTGTCGTACCCATTCTTTGCTTGAAAATATAGTCATAAACATCATTGAGTCTTAGCCCACATCATAAGCTTCATAAGATCAATGCTCATACATGCAAATGTTATGGATGATGATACAATAACATGGGCAATAGATATTCACATTTAAAATATCATAATAAGATAGATTTATTCTTTAAGTCACAAAGAAATCCATAATTAAATCATAATTTAAACTACCCATGCTTAGATTGAAAGCTTAAAGGGACATACATAGTTGAACTTTTATAATACCAATGCAATTCATCAATCAGGGCTTAAATCACTTTAAAATTAAAAAATTAATACAACTCATACTTCAATTTAATAAAATTATAAATAAATTTAAAGACCCATAATCAATTGAAGTTTGAAATTCATAATTTAAAGTGTAGAAAGTCTTTGGGTCTTCATGGTTTAAAGGAGACCATAAATCAAAATCACATACCTTAGATTACCAAGAAGAATGAAGAAGAAATAGATTGGAGAAGAATACCCCTTCTTAAGCTCCAAGCTAAGTCTTCAATGACTCACTAAAGAAGAGTTCTTTGAAGAGAGAATTGAATATTCTAAGTGTTTGAAATAAATTTGAATAGGAATGGAGGTGTATAGGCTAATTCAGATATTTAGGAGGGCTTAGAAAGTCATAAACGACCTTAGGAATTCACCAAAATTACAAATAAACCATTAATGAAATGAATCACAAAAGTTGCCGAGGGTCCCGTATGGAGGCACTACGGGTCGTGTAGGGTCACACGGACCGTGTGCCCATCCGTAAAGCTCCACTTAGAAACAAATTTCACTGCCGAAGATCTGAGACGGGGATTCCATACATAAAAACATTTCACACGCACACCCTGTCAGGCCACCTCACAATCCGTGTAGGTGTCATACAGTTCGTGTGAGGTACATATGTGAAGTGCCTTGGTAAAAATATGATTCTCAAGGCCAAGGATCTTCTCACGAGCCACCACATGACCAGTGAAGTGTCACACAAGCCATGTGGGGTTCATGTGATGAATGCCTTAGTCTTGAACCCCAACTTAAAGCCAATACCCTACATACATGGCCAAGGGTCACCTCAAGACTCCTCCACACAACCCATGGTGAGTCACACAACCCATGAAGGTGCTCATGTGGTGTCACCTTGGTCAAAAACTCATCACAATCCATGCATAGATAACTTTTACGAAAATAGGTCTAACTTCTCCATCCAAACTCAGAATCAAGTGAAACTTGATGCATTGGAAGACTAGCTAAAAGAGTTTCAATTTAATAAGTCATAGACCACCCATTCTTCTTATGCTAAATAGATTTGACCAGTTAAAGTTGAACCTTCTAACGATTCTTATGAAAAATTTAACCAATATAATTCTCTTGAACATGGCTACCTAAGTGAGACTCATGATGATCATAAACGACCCAAAATGAGTTCAAAATCAGTGTACATGATTGACAAGATTTTCCAAAGTCTGGATCCTTATAGTTCCAGTCATAATTTGTTACAAACTTCACTACTTATAACTCCTCATCAGCGGCTCTGTCTATATCTACATAATACAATTCTTCAAGCTTGGTCAAATTATCAAATCAAAAGCTAACTTTCCCTATTTTCAGTAGCCACCAAATATTATGCTCAATTTCCTCTCTTATTCTGATTTTTTCCCCACTTAGGATGCCCGTACCCTTGTCCATCATAGAATGTAGCTTCTTATAGTACTTGTTCCATATGAAGGTGCTCCACAAATATTTAGTGGAAGTTCTAAAGTTCCACCATAATTTTGTAAAAAGTGAATCTGTCATCTGGTGTAGGAATCTGAAACCAATTTCCCCTTCCTCTTGAGGATAGCATAAAGTCTCCCATGTCAACCAATATTTTGGCTTTTGTCTCCCCACTACTTTCCCCCCAAAAAATTAGCAATAATTTTACGAATATGATCAATCACTTCTTTGAGTGGATTCATTACTGATATTTGGTAAATAGGCATAGATTGTAGCATATGTTTAATAAGAGTGAACTTCCCCCTAGTTGTCAATAATTTTCTTTTCCAACAAAAGATCTTTCTAGTCACCTTTTTAATTAAACTTTGAAAGTTGTCCTTTCTCTTTTCTTTCATAAAACATAGGGAATTCTACATACGTAAAGGAGAAAGTTCCTTGCCGAATCCCAGTCTATCTCCTCAGCTTCTTCCCTATAGGGATTGAAACTTTTTCATGCAAGTAAAGATAACTCTTGGATAATTGACCATCTGCCCTAACACCTTCTCATACTCCTTAAAAACATGCATCATTTTTAATAGATTTCTTGTAGGCTGAACAGAAGAGGATTGTATCATCAACATAGGATAAATGGTTAATATTCTCACTCCATTTAGTTAAACCAAAACCAATGAACCCGTCATCCTCATTTAATCCGTTAAGTGCTCTAGATAGAACCTCAGTTTCTATAATGAATAAAGTAGGGGTAAAGGGTCTCCTTGCTTCACTCCCACTGATGAAGAAAAAAATCATAGACCTGACCATTAAGCAAGATTGAGTATCAATTATTAGACACCAATATCTAAATCATGTCTATGATTATTTCCCCAAACCCAAAACTCCTTATTACCTTAGTCAGATACACCTAAGATACTCTATCATATATCTAGCTTGACTATCATATTGTGATTTATTCCTTTTATTAATATCACTAATTATTTTCTGAGCCAATAGGACATTTTATGCAATGCTTCTCCCCATTAATGAATCCAATATGATTGGCAGAAATGATTTTATGCAATTTTTTCTCAATTCTACCATGAATCAGTTTAGAAATAATTTTATTCATAAAAGTTCTCAAGCTTATGGGACTTAAGTTAGAAAAATTCTGCACCAACTCCCTTTTTGGAAATAAAATCAAGGTTGTATGAGTGAAATACCTGGGTAGTTCTGCTTCATAGAAAAAGGCTCTAACCACTCTGATCACATCTTCTTTGATAATGTCCTAACAGGATTGATAAAAGTCCCCATAAAAGTCATCTGGACCGCCAACACTATCTTTATTTAGTGAAAAAACTATTTTCCTGGTCTCATCTTCTTCAGGCCACTTTTTTGTTTCATTCTTGTCTTCCTTAGATAATAGACTTGGGATATTTTTTAGCATCTCAAAATCAATGTTGTTAATTGTCTCCTTGAACTGGTCATGGAAAATCTTTACGGCTCCCTCTCCAATTTCCTGAGAGTTTTAAATTATTCTGTCTTGATTATCTTCAATCTTATGCACTAATAATCTTTTTTTCTTCCTTTGACATAAGAGTGAAAATTTTTGATATTTTTGTCCCCTTTTTAAAACCAATTCATCTCAGCTTTTTGTTTTCAGTAGTTTTCCACTATTTTCTGATATCTTCTCAATTTGATTTCTACTTTTTTGTGCTCTGCTTTGTTCTTTTCACTAGGATCAATTTTCAGTTGTGCCTCCTTCATTCTAATAAATGTCTTCTAGTGTTGCCACCTTCTTGAAGAAATCCCCATAATTTTCTTTGCTCCACTTAACCAAAGCATTTTTCAGTAATTTTAACTTCTCATTCATGACAAAACAAGGTGACTCTTCCAAAATAGAATCCCATACTTTTCTTACCACATCCTTGAAAGAATGATGCTTAATCCATAAATTAAGAAACCTAAAAGGTTTCTTAACAGATTCAAGCATGGATTTGCAAGTCACATGTAAGGGGGCATGATCAGAACTATCCCTATTAAAATGCTCTACTTCACTTCGATTATATTCCTGCAAAAAATCATTATTACAAAAAACCCTGGTTAGCCTTTTAAAAATATAGTCTTCTCATATCCTACCATTCCACCATGTATATAAACTCTCTGAAAAAGACAATTCTAGGAGTGCACAATTGCTTATACAATTTGCAAAATCAGTAGTTTCCATCTGGGTTACTAGCAGCCCCCTCCCCTTCTCCCTCAATTTTTCTGATTCATCAAGTATGACATTAAAGTCCCCACCTACTTGCCATAGTATGGAAGTGCCACCAACCACCCACTCCAAATCTTTCCATAGTTTCAATCTTTCAAAAGAGCTACATCTGGCATAGACTGCAGTGATCTTTATCACGTTTTGATTTGCTTGATGTATGAATTTTAAAGTCATCTATTGTATAGTATCTGATACAATTTCTCCCTTCCATTCAACATTCCAAAAAGTCTATATTTTTTGGAACAATTTACTACAAAATGCTCTATTTTAATTCTCTTTCTATAGGCTTCTATTTCACGAGGACCTTTAAAAGGCTAAAAAAAATGCAATATAAGAACAAATATGTCTTCTTTTTAGATCAATTACTTTCTCAAAAGTATTTTGAAATTGTACTGATCTAATATTCCAGAATATAATATTTTGCACCATCGTCTACTACGGGTTAACTTCATTGAACTACTCCTTGTTTGCATTTGTCTACCTTTAGTGATTGTGGGTCTCTCTTTCCTCTTACCCTGTTTGAGGTCTTTGATATGTCTTGGTGACAGATATCCACTTCTACCAACTTCCTTAATATTCACCTGGATACTCTCTTCTATCTCATCTTCTTCATCAATCCCATTATTTTCTTATTGCTGATCAATTTCACTTATTCCAGTCTCCATTTGTATGTTCTGCTTCTTCTCTCTGATCACCTGTTTTCCTTTCTATGTAACTACTTTCTCTGAATTTGTTTTATCTTTCCCTTTTTCTAGGCTATAGTTACTCATTTTTTCTTCAGTATTTTGATTCAATGCTTCTGAATTCTTATCTCTTGCCACAATTTTTTCATTATTCCTTTCAAACTCCACCTCATTCTCCTTATATGTGCCTCCTGCTGTATCATTTATGTCCCTATCCACAAGATTGTTAGAATTACTTGCCTGCTCTATATTCCCTTCTCCCTTTGTATTCCTATATGAGTTTGCTTATTGTTGTTAATCTCACTATCCTTCCCAAAGATCTCCTCTACCCACTTTTTGGTATTTTTATTATAGTTATACTCATGTATTTGCTCCTTTTCCTTTCGATTATTCTCCATGTCTTTTTCATTCATTTTATCTCCATCCAGAACCTGAAATTTATTCTCAGTTGTTATTTTTGCTTCTGTTAGCTTTGGGTTCCATCTTTGAACTATACTCTCTTTTTGCAAAGCTTTCTCTGACTTCAATATTTTTTTGCTTTTGCTTTTGCTCATGGAAATTAGTCTTCTTTCCTTGAATCAGATCAGTATCCTTGGCACCACTTTTGACTTTCTCATTCTGCTTATTCTCTTCCCCTTTATTATCACCTTTTTTACTATATAATTCGGGATGAAGTACAAAACAATCTTCTTAATTATGCCCCTGCAACTTGTAATTGTTACAATATTTCGATAAATAATCATATTTTATTTGTATCCATTTGGTCACAATTTCTCCACTTTTTTTCTTAATGCCCACATTCACCCTCTTTGATAAATCACTCAGCAGATCCACTTCAACTTTGACCCTAGCACAACTAGGTCGAGTTTTATTTGTTGTAGTCATGTAAACTTGTAGAGGCTTTTCCACCGCAGTCGCAATTGAAAAAATCGATTCTTTTCCAAAAATATTTGGAGGTAAAGAAGGCAATGAAATTCATGCAACCACAATTGTTGTCTCTTCTTCTAGATCAAATAGCGGATCCCACTTCAGTGTTCTCAGTGGATAATTCTAATTCTTATGAGCAATGTAGAATATAGGCTTGGACAATTGATACACATGATTTTCCATTCTTGAAGCTCTAATCAAAATATATCTATTGCTTAATAGACTAATGTTAACATCCATTTTCAGTTCACATTGTTGTGGTATTAATCTCCTTAGATCTTATATATCAGGCCACCCATAGGAGAATTTACTTATCACTGTGTATTCCAATTGCTCATTAGCAATCGTCTGTGTCACCTCTTCCTCCTTCCAAATCACCCTGGGCTCTCCATGCAAATACGTAATAGGCTTCATAGGAATAGGGACTTGCTTTGCTACCTGAGGTTGTAACATGGCTGCGTAGCTCACTTTTCCTTCGATACCTGTCTTAGTAGATAGATCCGGTGGTCGAAAAACCTCTCTCAGAAGTTGTCCACTGGCCACCAGGGCCATGAAGATTAACCAAAAAAGCTAGTTTTAGGGTTTCAATGTTTAGGGTTTAGAGAGCGTTTGAGATTAATAATTTTTCCCCACAATAAGAGGAGATCGAGGTGGATTAGCTAAATCATAATGTATAATTACTCTTGTTAATTTGTATACTTATCTAATATTATAAAAATAAAGTACAAACTCACATGTTTTTTAAAAGTAAAAATTTTATTCCCTCCGCTTGACACCCTTTTCTTTTCATCCTTCCCAAAACAAAGTGTCATCTTACTATAATTAAAAACAAATTAACTTTAAATCACAAATTTCAAAAGTTCTCCTTTGTGTCTTAACCATCATGTCAAGTCAAATGATGTTATATAAAATAAAACAGAGAGAGTAGTTTTTTTGTTTTGATGTGCCTTTTCTCAAAATGAAACCTATAGAGGTGTGTTTTTCATTTGTTGGAGAAGATAAAGCACAATTCTGATAAACACACATAAATCGATCTGACTAATGAACAGAGAAAAAAAATCTTTCATTTGAATAACACTAATTAAGATTCTTGAACATGTTAAGAACTCAAATCAATAGATTTTTACATCATATAAAGAATTTAGTCAACTAGGTGTTCCTTCATATGGGAAATTGTCCTTGCTAATGCAGAATATTTTGTCCACCAAACTGTTATTCTCTTTAGTCAAATAGACTATTTAGCTGTGCACTCTGGTGGTAAAACTTTGTATCTCTTAGTATCTTGACAATATGAGTAGAACATGTGTTTTCTCCTAGCCCAATCTAGTCCTTCCATTTGTTGTTGTGATAATTTCATAAATCCTTCTCCATCAACAGGGTCCAAACTTGATGTGCTACTTTTCTTAGAACATGTAGAAGCTAATATTGAAGAAGAATTATTATTTTGTTGTTGTTTTATACAACCTTCTAATTCTATTCCTTTTATTGTTGTTATAAAAGGTGCATAATTGTAATTTACAGGGTATTTTCCTCCATGTGTTGCCCATTCTGATCCATCCCATATTGTCACTATAATTGACATGGGCTTTGATGGATATACTGAAGAGATGGCTGTGTTGTGAACCACTTCTCTTATTGGCACGTTGTCCACAAGAAATCTGTATAAATTTACAACAAAACTGTCAATTTTCAAAGTCAAGTAGATAAAAGTAAAGTTACTAATTATTCCCTTCATTTCTTTTTAGTTGTAACTAAATTTATCCTTGAAAATCGTTACATGACAATTAAAATGAAATGAAGAGTCTAATAAATAAAAGGGTGAATAATCAACTCAAACTTAAGCGAATTATGATAATTTCATGGGCTAATTTTGTCACTTTTATGTATGACTTTGTCTTGAACAAAATCACTAAGTGTTATATTATATATATGGTATATTATTAGGTGAAAAATCCTCTTATTGTACCTCAAAAGGGAATTAATATTTTTAACCTAACCTAGAATTCGAGACTTGCTATTTAGCAGGGTGACCACTTGGGGCTAAACTAAGAAAATAGTTGTTACTAGTATATGTTCTTTTCATTGTAATTTTTTTTCTAGTCCGTTTAAAAAAGAATGTCTCAAATCATAAATTAAAAAAAATATTTTTTACTTTCTTAAATTCTGTCAAATAAATTGAAACGAAGGGAATGTTAATTAATTAGCTTACAGAATGTGATGATTGTTCCAAAGTATGGTATAGTCATGGAAATCCAAAGTTGGATCAAACCAGAGGTAGAATTTCTCTTCTCTTCCAGTGTGAACACTTCCATTTCCATAAAGATTTGTCTGCAGAACCCAATCCCTTCTCTTCTCATGGCCAAGCAATTCAAAGTCTATTTCATCATGGTTGTGTGGAAACACATCTGAATTTGACATCTGAAAAAAAATTATAATATTAGACCATAATTTGTGATATTTTGCTAACTCAACAGACATGATAATTATGGAAACTTACATAAAATGCAACTACAACTCCTGATGTAAAATGAGCAGGCAATTTTAGTGCAGCATTAAAGAAACCATAGTAATATTTGTCTTTAGATATCAGTCCAGAACCTGTGGAGTGACAAGTTATTAATACTTAGCCAAAAATAAATTGTATGAAATTGTTGTAGTGTACCTGAAGATTTATCTAAGATAATTTGAGCACTGGACCCATTATTTATCATATGAATATTAGAACCTCCATAAAACACATTATAACTCTGATTAACCGATAATCGACTAAAATGATCGGTTAATTTCTCGACTTCTGGAGGTTTATACACTGGACCTCCACATGAAACAACAACAATCATGCACAAAATAAACAACTTTGTTAATATAAATTTTCTATAATCCATTTTTTTCTTCTTCTTCTTTATGGAAATGTGTGGGGCTATTTATGGAGTCAAAAAAAACATTGTGCTTAGTTGTAGCAAGCTGGATGTAATTGTCTTCTAAAGAATCTAATTAAATAATAGTAAAGCTCATGTGCTATAGAGAAAGACATGTTTTTGAAAAGAACCCGCATGGTCCAAAACCTTTTTTTATTCTCTATCATATATGTTCATTAAATTTAAATTCGCATTAAAAAATTTCATATCAAGTAATTAAACTATCCACTATTAGGGGTGGATCTATGGTATTCGGAGGGGGTGTCATATCACTCGATGGTTTCGATTGAAAATTTATATATTTATAAAAAATGTATTTAATATTAAATGTGACACCCTTAGAAATAATTCGTTTTGTCGTGCTAGTTCTTAAAGCTTAAGTTTACCACCTTAGAAATGCAGGTATGAGCTTTGCTAGGGGGTTGTATTTTTCAAAAAAAAATTAGAGTATGTTTTATCATGCAGGACATGTAGCAAATTTATTGTAAAAAGTATATTACAACACTAGACCAATCATAACTAAACCAATAAAACAAAGCTAAATTTTGTATACAAATTTGCTAATATATATTAAGTATTATCTCTGCTAGAGTTCTTTACATAGACTACTGTTGTGAATACGAAATCTAAAAATTTAAAATCCTGAATTCGTTTATGTTCAATATACAAACGATTTATGTCTATGAGTCGATCTTTAATTAAAAAAAAAATTACTTACTATTCGATGATGTCGTTATTGCTTGTGGACCAAAATGAATTCAAGTGGGAGCCAAGCTACAACAAAAGTTATACGACTTTTATTGATTGTTAGGTGAAAACATTAATTAATATTCATTTATTGATGTACTATACCTTGTTAGGTTTTTTTTGACTAATGGGGTCATGAATTCGATTCAATATTCTCGTTTGTTAATAATTTTTTTTAATCTATTTTCTATATTATTTAGAATTTATTTAATTTAAAATTTTGACTTCGTCATTCTCGCATCGATGATCCTTGCACCTCATATTTGCGGAAAAGTGAATAAAAGTTATGAAGATGAGAATATAAAATTCCAAGAAATATTATTTGATTAATTATTAGTGATTAGAGTTATTCAATAAATATATTTGGTGAAAAATAACAAATACGTAACGCATTAAGCAGGATATATGCATGCAGGTTTACTTGAATTATTTCAATGTTTAAGTAATTTTTAACTATACAACTCCTTTTAAGACTATATATTATATTCTTTAAATGCATTATTTTATAATTACTACTAATAACATTTTAATTTTAGGCTATAACAAATCAGTAATATTTTATAATATTTTATTTTATTTTTATTAAAGGTATGTATTCATTAAATATACATAATAATGGATTTATATTCCTTTTTTATATAACAATTTAACTACAATTAAAAATATTTTTATTGGTTAAACTTCAAGTTACCTTTGTTTAATTTAGCCGTATTTTTCTCTTTCAATATAATTATCACATTTTTTCATGTAACTCTTTCAGTTACACTGAAAGTCTCTTCTTCTTCTTCTTCATATGAACCATAAAAAAATACTTCATTCTTGTCCATCTTAGTTAACTTATTTTCTTTCCTTTGCATCATGTACAGAAAAGGTAATGTTAATATTAATTACTCCTAGAAAGAGCCCTGAGTTAGCAGAGGAATAAAAACACAGGCAATCGGAGATTAAATCACCAAACATTCAAATACTAACACAAATTCCAGTGAGAAATGTCAAGTCTTCTGATAAGAAAAGTCTAATAGCAATGAAGAAGATTGAAGCAATATTGAGGAAAAATTCAATTTCATTGTTTAGGAAAATAAGGACAAACAAAAAATTGGTGTGTCACATAAAGGGCAATGAAGAAGACTGAAACAACATTGAGGGGAAAAAATTCAATTTCATTACTTTTCTTATGCATATTAATGCAATTTGGTTCTCCTGTATATATGAATGATTTTTCTGGGTATAAAG